>VZTT01006533.1:32255-53095 GCA_013400855.1 Buphagus erythrorhynchus
TTTTTGTATTACAGATCCTAAAAATATTTCCCCTAATAGATGGTAGACAGTCCTGGACCATACCCCCTCCCACCAACCAACCAACCCCCATGGCAAATTAAGAAACCATCATAACAAAAGACTTACCACACAGAGCCCACTACATTGATGAAGTTAAGTCCTGCAGGGTTTGCCATGACCTGGGTGGAGGTTGTTCCTGTAGTAATGGATGTTACCATGGTGGAAAGAGGAATGGTCATTACAGGCAGTGCCTGGCTCAGAGACATTTGCTGCTGAGCAAATGGGGTTAACAAAGTGGGCTGAGGGGTGAAGCCTGAATCTTGGGGAGTAGGGGTGGCAGGAAGGGTAATAGGAGTTGAGCTCTGAGCATCAGGAGGGTGTGGGGTCGATGAAGGGGTGTTGGTTGGAGTAGGAGTAGATGATTTAGGAGTTCCAGACCCTGCTCATTGAGAAAAATAAAAAGTGCTAGTTTGTTATAAAAGGCCAGTCCTTTTTGTATAATAAGGTTAATGGAATCTTACTTAGCACTGACAATTTCTTCCGTTTTTTAGACTGCAAGTGTTAATTTCTACATGACAAGTGTTGCAGCACACACTCATTGTTAAGGATGCAGTATAATCACAAAGAAAATCCATTCTCCATGCTTCATTCCTTGTGGCATACACCAATTTCTATTTTCCTTTAAGGCTTCCATAATCTATCATACATTAAGTTGTAATTCCATTCAGGAACACTTAAAATAATTTCTTAGTGACCATTTTAACCTAATTAATTTTTGTCCTAAACTGTTAAACAAATAGTATCTATGTACTGCCTGCACAATAGGTTGTGTTAAAAACATGTCATGGAAAACAAGAGAGTCAGCAAGATCATGTACAATTTCAATAATCATGGGGGTGATCTAAATTTCATCAGATAGTCAAACTGCCATTTTCCAAGTACTGACCAAATAAAAAGCAACTATCTAATATTTAAGAACCAGAGGATAATACTGCATCTTTAAAAGCTACTGTGTAATTCCCTCTGCTTAAATGGAGCACATACAGCTGTATTTGTTGTGGATGCAGTAGGCAAAGTCTATCAATAGAAAAAGAAAACAATACAAAACCCCCCAAAAGCTTGAGCTGTTTGTTTTTGATTTTCTTTTTTTTTTTTGCTTTCATGTCCTGCAGAAAGAAAGGAAATAAATATGAATGGTGACCAGAGCCTTAAAGTAACTGCGTGCAGCAGATTTACACAATTCATAGTACTAACATAAAACCAGACTCGGTATTTTGGAAGAAAACTTTTTTAAGCTTTCTTTTTTATCTTGTGCAAAACAAGAAGGCAGAAAAGTTACACCTTTTGAGCTACCCAGATTTTAAATTATTTAATGCAAAAAGCGTATTATCATACCATGCAGGATACTGGAACGTGCAGTATACAATTACTCATAAAAAAACTGAGAAGCTGCAGCTATGGTTTCCCCTTTGTACAGATCTGTTCACAAAATGGCTCAAGACACATACATGCTTTAGAAAACGTTCATGATCTACAGCTATGATTACAATGATCCTGTCAGTGTTAATGAAAATACTTTAACTAGGATGTCACTTCTAATTGAAATTTATATTTTAACTCCTGAGAATATGGTGCTATCATCAGCAGCATCACCACCACACTTGCAATCAGCAATGATTTGTAAAACAGTGTAGAAGTGTTTTTAAAAAATCATCTTATCGTTTATTGTATCATCACCTTGGGACTGATCAGATTATATACATACATAGATACACAACTGCACCAGCTCCTATAACATTTAAAAAACCCGATGCTTAAATTATGTAAAGGCAAATTGATCTAACATACTGTTTTTACACTGGAGGAAAAAAAATCTACACTTTGGAATTTTATCTCATCACATCATCTACCAGCCTTTCATATATGAGGAGATCATGCTAATTGCATAAAATGTATTAAAACGTATACACAGAGGGTGCATACATATATATACAGAAAACGAACACAGTTACAATAAACATAAAATACATACAGTGAACAAGAGACCTGCCTAAAGCTGCACAACTTATACAATTTAGGGTACACTGTACACTTAAATTTCATCATTCCACAGGTTAAGAAGTTTATCTCAGGAAGCATTTATGCAAAAGCCTAAGATTTAATGGAGAATTTAGGTCGTGACTCACTTTGTGAAGAGCTCGCAGGAGACATGGCAGCTGGAGAGAGCATGCTAACTTGATTAAGATCCATAGATTGTTTCCGAGAAAGACCAGGAGGCTTAGAAGGAGGTGGTGGAGTTGGGGATTTTAGATGGCCACTTGACTGTTGTGAACTAAAAATACTACCTGAAAAAGCATAATTAAAATACATTACTATTCTGTGAGTACATGTTAACTTGAATTTTAGGGTACAATTTTGTGAACAATATACTTAGAAATTAAAAAAAAAACCCCCAACAAAAAAACAAACCCATGCTCTTCTCACAGATAAGATGCTGGCATTTTTTAATTAAATCTTTACTAAAGGGATATCTTGTCGTTTTACAACAGGCAGAACATGTTAAAATGAGACGTTTGAGTCAAAAAATAATTACCTGAAGAGCTACTTCCTGAACTTGAAGGTAATTTGATAGGAGGAGGTCGGTGTTTCACACCTTTCCCCAGTACTGAAGACTGAACAGAGCCTGATACACTTTCTGGCTGCTGGGAGGAAAGAGAAATTAACACTACCATAGCAATGATGAGAGCTTTCATAGAGTTGACAGAAAAGACAATTCAACTGATTTTTATTAAGGCTTCTCAGAACTACGACAAAATTCCTTTCAGCAATTTCAGATGCTTATGTATTTATCTTAAAAAAACCAAAACCTATGATGAACTCTCTTTTAGATAAAGTCTTTACCATCAAGAAGCAGCACAAAAGTGCTAGTGAAAATCTAAACCAAGCAAAGAAATAAGTAAAATAATTAAAGAGTTTCACTTTTCTCCATAATTCTGGAAATTTTTGTCGTAATTTTCACAAACACAAAAGTGACAAATACACTTAAAATAATAAAACATTTAGGTTTTACTTGAAAAATTGCATAATTTCATTCATTCATTTTGTATATACCTGCCATTTTCAATCAAGACAGACTTAAAGAACAGAATCAGAATTCTTCCTTCTGGGAGGAGGATTTCAAATAAATTCAGGAAAATTTTGAATGCAGAGAAATCAAGACACATTTCTCCACTGGCTTCAGTGGGACCAGAACTTCATATTCTTAGAGGGAATCTTGTTTGTTCTTATATCCTAATTATCAGGTTGTCTGAACATGTATCTACTTCACCTACTGGAGTCTGTAGTTCTCAGTCACTCACAACAGACCCTAAATCCATAATTCCAATAGCTGACACTGTCAAGAGATTCAACAGTGAAATGCATTTACAGTTACAGTCTATGTGTTTTTACCTTATAACAGATATCCATAAATGAAAGTAATGTTTAAACAAATATACAGTTTTGCAAACATAAGTAAGGAAACGAGGCTGGCAATATAGTGAATGGAATATTTCAATACTGGAGCCTCAAATGTGTGTGAGCTAAGAACTCAGAGCATTGTGCAGAATCACCCTTTTTGGTGAGCTTAACTTCCACTGATTCTCAGTAAAAAGAGACAGTCTCTCTACATGTTTCTAATTGTTTGCTTATAGAAAGAATCTTCTGAGGAAAATTCTGAAGACTACCTTTCTGTTATTCTATTAAAATCTGCTTTCCTGATTTTGAAAATGAAGACCAATGCCCCATTCCAATGGTGACTAGATCATTAAATACAGTAACCTGAGGAACTCTTGTCCAGCTTTTGGTGAGGGCTTGGACAGACAGACAAGTTGACTTTGGCAAGTACCCTTCCATCCCATTTAGTATATGATTTTAATGTATATATACACACATGCATGTACATGTCTGTATGTGTGCACACATACACAGAAACATTCTTATCCATTTCTGCAACTGCTGGCCTTTCCAGCCAGGAATGCTGCTGGTCTGCCCGACACCAGGAACTACCTCCATCAGAAAAACATTGTTGGAGTTTGTAAGTAGATATTTAGGGGAAAAATATCACAAAAGAAATATCCTAGGGGACAGAAAACTCATTTACTAGCTGGAGCATAATATACAGGTCACTGCAAAGCCAGAGGCAGCAAGTAAAACACAAGGCAATGCTAACAGGCAGGAAAATTTGGGAATACAATAATTGATACTGGAAATGTAGAAATGTGTGTGCATGTAAACATACACACTTTAAAGTTGTTGGGGTTTGTGTTTTGGAGGTTTTTTTGGTGTTTTTTTTTTTGTACTTTGAGGTTTTTTGCCTTTGGCTTTTTGTTTCTTGTGTTTGTATTGTTTTTTGTTTGGGTTTTTTTAAATTTTTCTCTTCAAATTGAAGAGGAAATAATTTGAATTTCTAAAGGTAAAAGAAGTTCAGCTACTCCATCTGCTTCTGTGTTTACTGACCTGCAAAACAAGACACACAGCTGAATTTTACTATATTGCCCTATGAAAGGTTCACTTGAACAGGGAAAATGCTAAAACAAAACTTTGGAGCTAACTACATGATACACAGCCAACCCCCACCCTTCAAAACAGCTAGAAGAAACATTTGAACATTGAAAACATAAATGCTTTCCACTAATTTTTCCAATATACTCACATTGAATGATCGTGACCATAATGTATTTAAAAATTCATTCAGGATGACATTTTTAGGCTATTTTACTGTTAAATGTGGACAGCAAAAATTTTTCTAATAATTCAATAATTAAGCACAAATAAAAGAAGTGTGTAGCTTGATAAACTCACTTCCATTTCCTTCCCTGGAGAAAGATGACTGACTGATCCACTTGAATTATGAAATATCTTCACAGTACATTTAGCTTCATTTTGCACTAACTCCTGGTACTGGTTCACCACCCTGAAACAAACAATGAGGACATAAAAAGATTAACAACTTCGAACTTCCAAAGTAGATACTTATACATAAACACATAATTGTATATGTTATAGTCATATATTTTATATATTATGTAAGCATATCTCTATATAACATAGAGATGTACATATATAAAACATATTTATACCTCTTTGTATCTTTCTACATTATATTCCTGGGCTCTTAGATTTATTCCATTTTAACTTTTCATCTCTTTTTTTCCTAATGCAAAACACAGTTTGAGAAACACACTTTTGGAGGAATATAGAAAACAACAGAACAGTTCCATTCCCAAAAGCAACTGCAGATCTTTGGGATGTCAGTCAACAGGGACCGCATTTCCACGTTTTTACAGAGGTCTAGGATCTTTTATAAAAAGTGTCTCTCCTGGTTATGCTGCCTGTGAAACGGTCAACCCTCCTTCAGGTTGAGGTCTGTGTCAGGTGAGGAGTCTAAATGCAAGGGCTGAACAATCACTCCTCTGTGAGCATTATGACAGACATTTGAAAAAGCATCAGGCAAACAAGTTTAAAATACTGTTTTATCAAACTGAATCAAATACTACATCTCTACTAATCTAAGACAACCAAGCTGAGGGAATACTGTTTCACAAACATGAGTGGAATATAAAAATGACCTTGCAATATAAAGCTGAAGTGCTGTGGTCACTTACACTCTAGCAGACTGGACCTCAGTGAAAACCTGTTGGAGTATTTCCATTATCTCACATCTAAATGCAATGAAATACTCTTTATTTTTGATATAGCTCTGCTTCTGTCATATGCTGTTACCTGACTAATGCCGACATAAGCAAGGGCCCTGACACATACGACAGAGGAAAGGGGGCAGTGCACTTTTTTTAGCAATTAGATTTTAGACTGACTTAAAATTGGTGGAATCAGAGTAGTAAAATGCCATGTACTCAAGAAGGTGGTCCTGCACTCCTCTACTGTTTCTTCTTGTCCTTGTCCTTGAAACCCTGTTCCTTATTCTGATGAAAGGACTTGTGCAAACCCAGTGACAAACATGATCAGGAAATCAATCCCAGTTAAAACTAAGTTCTTGTAATACTGTTGTTTTACTTTTCAGCCAGCCAATCTCCCCAGTTCAGCTTACAGAACAAGCAGCGAAAGTACCAGCACAATGGAGGCAGGAGAGAATATAAGCAAAGAGTTTCTTGATCAAAATTACCTATTTAAAAAAAGAACATTATTACTGATTTTTGATCAAATCAAAGACTCATTTCCCTGCCAGGCACATAAGGGTGCATGGGGTAAGAGCTATGGCATGTACATCAGCCAGAGGTGTCCTCTGGAGGCACAAAACCACAACTGGCTCTAAGAGAGGCTGCTTTTTAAAGGTTCTGTGCTTATATGCACAGGCAATCTAATGTGATACATGCTGACAAACACTTAAAAACCACTTATTTTATTGCCTCAGTTATCCCTGAATTGCTACTCCTACTCATTCTACAACTAAAATATACTGAAAAACTGTTTTATTGGTTGCTTCTCTAGGAAAGCTGAACCAAGACATGCACAATACACAAAACTACAGCTTCAAATGACAAGTTCAAATGAACCATTTCCATGATTGCTAATTTACCATAACAAATGTCAGGATGAAATTACTGCTAAGTGCTCTCAGAGTTCAGGTATACTCACGTATTTGATGTCCTCTATTCTTCCTTGCTTGTTAAATACAGAAACTACACACTATTCTACTTCTTGATATGATGACTAATTCCTCTTACTTTTCCTCATTTCTTCTGCATCTGTTTCCATAACCATAACACTGGCAGCCATAACTGCCAAAAAGGAACAAAATTTGTTATTTGTCATCAAGCCAAATAGCTGTACAAACTATATTAATTTACCTTTCAGCATCAGTCTTCGAACCAATAAGGAACCTAAAATGTAAAGTACACTTTCAGTCATGAATTGGACTAAAAGAACATATTTTTATAATCACAAGGCTTCAAACAAATGGCAGTGCTGTGTTTTTTTCATACTTGCTCAAAATACAAATGATAATGTAGCTATTCAATGGACTAAGTATCATTCAGTATTTGAAATATACACCTGACTTCCTAACTATATATACAATATGCACATGTGATCTAATATGGTCTCCTCCGACAGTAAATTACCTACAAAGCAAAAGGCAGAATATAGAAGTTTTGGATTTTATATTTAAAAAAAATGGAAGTAACTACTACGGAATTATTACTGTAAAGAGTACAAAGTTACGTATAAATCAACACCATACAGTACACTCAGACTGAAATACAAACGTGCTGAGAGGAGGTCAAAAACAGCCCTACGCGTAAGATTTTAACGAACACTGAGTTTCCATTGTTTGATTTCACTTATGCCAATTCCAATTCTCCGTGATTTTCCAGACCTCCTAAATAAGTATCTCTCTTTTGCATAACACTTATGGCTTGCAAACGTATTACTATGTTTTTTTACTTTACAGAACTTTCTCTTTCTCCAGCTCCAAAAAGAAAAAAATATTAAAAAACATTTTATTTTACTGAACAACAAAAATATTTACTTCTTATTTACCTTCTTCTTTACTACTTATTTACCTTTCATTTCATATGACAATTTGCCAAGGACAAGTTATCCAAGCTTTGATGAACTTTAGTTGTGAGTGTGTTAGCAATGATTTCCAAAACCCCCCAGGCATATAATACCTCTAAATTAATTTGATTCCCAGCCTTATGACACAACTCTAAGCTAGCACTGTTGTTCCAGGAAAATCAGTACTAAGTATGCATGCTGGTTTTGGCTGGACTAGAGTTAATTTTCTCCATGGTAGCTGCCACAGGGCTCTTTTGGATTTGTGCTGAAAACAGTGTTGGTAATACATGGGTGTTTTAGCTATTCCTGAGCAGTACCAACAAAGGTCTCTCACAAGCAAAAGGGCTGGGGGTGTAAAAGACTTGACATTGCAAGGACAGCTGATCCCAAGTGACCAAAGGAAGGGATATTCAATGCCATATGGCACCATGCTCGAAGCCAGGGCAAAAAGGAAGAGAGGGGTGGAGGAAGCATTTAGAGAGAAGGCATTTGTCTTTCCCAGTAACCATCAGGTGTGATGGGGCCCTGCCTTCTGGAGACAGGCAAACACCTACCTGCCCATGGGAAGTGGTCAATGAATTCCTTGTTTTGCCTGTGTGAGTTTTCCTCAACTTATAAAACTGTCCTTATCTCAATCCAGATGGTTCCTGACTTTTACCCTTGCTATTTTTTTCCCCATCCCACCAGGGAGGTCGGGGGAGGAGGGGGTGAGTGCTTGCATGGTGTTAGTTGCCAGCTGGGGTTGAACCACAACAGTATGGAAACAAACAGTAAATAGTCAAGTCCAGGGATAAAATATTCTTAATACTCAGGATGTTTTAGGATTTTCATAAAAAATGAGAAAATGATTACATATTAGAAGATAAAAATAAATTTCATTAGCAGAACTAAAAGGTTTGCTCAATCTCACTGCTCTTTTCCTTACTGAAATGTATAGGCTCTACTCTGCTGCATGGGTTCCTCCACACAAATAATTTGGTAAATATAACAAAAAGAGCCAAGAACTGAGAATATTTGTAGAACTGCAGCCAAAACCAGCATATTCCAAACAATTCAAAATTATGAAGCTTCTTAGAAGCTCACATTTTTCTTCATTTATTTAATTCAACTGGATTTAAAAGTAAACAGAATATAGTCATGTCTTAACACTTCCATAGCATCAGGCAAATTTTGAGAACAATCAAAATTCTGAGTATCACCAAAAAAGAGTGCAACAACATCTCATAGTGTCTCCACAATTTTCATGATTGGATTTGCTGATGGTCTTGTGTATTTTTAAAAGATCAGTTTATCTTTAATGTAAAAGAATGTACTAATTTAACATAGAAGTACATTTGAAACATGATGGTTCCTTGTACACATTTTGGTTTGAGTTNAAAGTACATTTGAAATATTGAATATTTCAAATATGAAATATTCAAATAGGAATATTTCAAATTTGAATATTGAAATTTGAATATTGATGGTTGCTTGTACACATTTTGGTTTGAGTTTTTTCAGTTAAAAAATCTTGAATCAGATTTCTAGCTCTAGAGTATTTTTGTGACTGAAAATGATAAGTAATGTTTGTTTTCCTCCACCTATTGATCACAGCATAGTTTAAAAAAGAACATGTAACTTACTGTGATGGAGTTAATAGGTTGTCATTTTCCTCATCACCTTTGAGTGTCTGAATTTTACCATAGTACAAGGGATTGCCAAGAGACTGAAAAATGGTCAGTTTTGTTTTTTGAAGCTGATTACCAACTTCACATTCAAAGACATAATCATCCTTCATTTCCTAAAAAGACAGAATGACCTAGTAAGTCTTGAACAAGACTTAGCCGAAACAGCATGTAAAGCAGACCAGCTCCATATACAATACAGAGTAAGAAATATTCTATAAGTAACTCTAAAAATAACACTCTGTAGGAAGGGGTGTATTATCTAAAACGAAAGTGATTCCAGAAGTTACATTAACAGGATGAGAGGAAAAGGATTTATCATCTCTTAAAAACACAAAGAGCTGAATATTAAGTTCTATGGGAAAGTATTTCTTTTTTCCAACAGTCAACTACAAAGATATCATGATACATGCTGTTAATAAAGACACTACCTTGTCTCTGAAATTACAAAAAATTAATCAATTATGTGATTTAATCACCTAACTAATCAATGAATCAATTATTATTAATGTGAATTAATCAATGATATTAAATTATTATTTCTAATCAAATTACATAGTTTGTGCCAAAAATCTTAAGGTTCAACTTAAACATTGCAGAAAGAGGTTTTTTGTAAGACGCATTTAATATTAGTATCTTTCAAAATTTAACATTTTGATTTCAATACAGCTCTTTTTCATCAGCCTTTGAGTGTTTGAGTAAAGAAAGCAATTTGTTGTGCAGAGTTCTGCTCCATGTAAATGATGATGCTTTCTTTATTAAAAACTGCTTATCCTTGTATTTCTGGAAAATCTAAGGAAATCAGACTGATCACATGCTTGCTTTACTGTATAAAATTACAAGTATCTCTGGTAATCTTCCCATGTCTCTGTAACACATGGAAGATTAATTAAATTGGGGGAGGGAAGATTGTTCCCCATTACATTGATTTTGTTGAAATAAGAGGCATTTTAACTAGAGACAGTGAAGTTTGGCCAAAGGCCTAAATCACTCACGTGTGCTGGCCAGACGGTTGGTTGTGAGTCATCAGACTTGATAGACTTTTCCACTTTGGCATATTTTTCCACCTTAAAGATAATAGAGAGATCAGAAAAGAAAGAATCTCCTATGTTACCCCCTATGTTTCTTCAGAAAAACTCAATTGAAGAACCTTCAGAACTTTACATTATACCATATTTGCTATGTTAAACTTAACAGACGAGTGAAACATGGTTTCAGAGCAGAGATTGAAATCATTGCCTGCAATGTGGAATGGCAAAGTAATTTTACAATAACAGTAATTCCTAAAGACTCTGATTAAGTCAGGTACAACACACTTCAAGCGAGAAGAGAGGAGGTTTGTTTTGTAGAAACTTACACTGTCATTTCATGTGTAATTCACGTTCTTGCCAGCCCTATGGTGTCCAAAGCTACAGCATTGTCTAGTCTATAGTCTTAGAAAAAAATCTCAGTATACCAGAGAAACTTGTGGAAGGGGGTCCTGGTTGGTGGCAAGTCAAATCTGAGTCAGCAGTGCCCTGGCAGCCAGGAGGGCCAACCCTGTCCTGGGGTACATCAGGCACAGCATCACCAGCCAGGCAAAGGAGGGGATTGTCCTGCTCTGCTCTGAGCTGGGGCAGCCTCATATTGAGTGCTGGGGGCAGTTCGGGGTGCAACAATATAAGAAGTATATAAAGCTACTAGAGTGTTCAGAGGAGAGCCATGAGGATGGTGAAGGGTCTTGAGGGGAAGCTGCATGAGGAGCAGCTGAGGTCACTTGGTCTGCTCAGCCTGGAGGAGACTGAGGGGAGCCCTCAGTGCAGTTACAGCTTCTTGTGAGGGGAAGAGAAGAGTCAGGCACTGATCTGTTCTGTGTGGTGACCACTGACAGGTTTCGAGGGAGTGGCCTGAAGTTGTGTCAGGGGAGGTTTAGGTTGGATATTACAAAAAGTTTCTTCACCCAGAGAGTGGCTGGGTGCTGGAACAGCTCCCCAGGGAAGTGGGCACAGCACTAAGCCTGACTGAGTGCAAGAAGCATTTGGGTAAGACACATGGTATGATTTTGGGGGTTGTCCTTTCCTGCAGGACTAGGAGTTGGACCTGATAATCACTGTAGGTCCCTTCCAACTCAGGATATTCCATGAGTCTCTTCTGTACACTAATAGCATGTGTTTTGGCAATGCCAAAAACTAAGAATATGAATGCCCCCAAGATCAAAATGCACACAAAGTGAACAAAAGAACTCTGAACTAGAATTCTCTGTATGAAATTTAAAACTTTTCAAAATATTAATGCCCCATAGTATAACATATCAAAAGACAGGAATTTCTACCAGGATGAAAAGTGACTAATTTTTAAACAATCTACAAACTTCATTTGCTTTTCTGGTTCTTATACTATCAGACAACTTCAAATAGACATGTGCTCACTGAACCCACAGAAGAACAATACTAACAATATGTTTGTACTGACTACTTCATCCAAACTACTGTGTTACAACTGCAATACATTACAGTGTGGCTTAACTTGTATTTATACCTTATAGTACAGAAAATTAATTGTAAATGTTAAAGTCACTCCCATTTTTTAAAGGTCATTCTTTGATACTGGTTACTTCTTAGAAGCTTCTTCATATAATACAATTTCTAATAATTGCTAATTATACATAAAAATTGGTGATCTTACATCTACTTCAGAAGGAGCAGTCAAGTAGCAAGGGTTCTGTTTCCACATATCTACGCACTGGAAGATGAAAAAGCAAGAATTAAAATATTAAATCGCTTAATTAGTTAGAAGTGTATCACATTACTTTTCAGAACACTTACATTTCCAGCTTTTGAAATTTTGAGGTCATACTGCTGGGCTGCTTTCCTCTCCTTCCTTTTCTGTAAGTAATCAAGTAGTCTGAGCTGAGGTGGAGTTGAGTAGTGAGCTACTTCTTGCTGTCTGTTCAGAGAGGACCTTGAGTACCTTTTGAAGCACCTATGGCAAAATGACACCTAAGCTTATAAAACCATCAACATCAAATTCTCCACTGTGCTTGTAATAAAACAAAAATATGCAGGGAACTGCTACTTACACAGAGACTAATAGGTTTTCCAATACTAATTTAAAATTGCTTTTCTGGATTACACTGTACAACTTTAAATCATGATTACATATTTATAAAATATACCAGTATTCTCTTCATCTGTTTCAGGACTAAGAACGGGGTTATTTTTTAAATGGCGAATTTCAGTATATCATCAAAATGAGTAATTAAGAAGTTGCCAAGTAATTAAGAAGTTGTATGTATTATCATAATTTCAGTTGCATCAAATCTTTGTCCTACTTATGCAACTAAACTTTAAACATATAAACTTTATGAAGTTATAAAGACAGTAACTACCCTCTAGTCTTTGTTTCATGACAAACTCGTAGGTTCAGTGCTGTTCTAGACATTAACTTAACCCCTTTTCCTATTTTTCTAGTAGAATATTTGTTGACCACCAAGCTTTAATTTCAAGGACAGCTTGATCAAATTAATTATTTATATATTTTTAGAAATTACCATTGGTTTGGCACTAGCATAGTATTTCAATGCAAATTTAGTTTTAAATATTTCAGTAATTGTGACGTTAATACATTTCCTTTTTACAGAATAAATGCAACTCTTGTGGTGGAACAAACATGTTAAACAAATGTTTCAAGCTTCTGTGGAAATAAAAAAGGGCCTAACCATGCAAAAAAGTGAAATAATTTCAGCATTTTGTACATAGTGCATACCACATTATTTTAAGTTTTTCCAAGATTCTTATACACCTACATTTCTGTTTAGTCTGGATCTCAAACATACAAATAATTATTTTCATTAGTTCATTCAGGATTAAACTTATACATAGCTTTCAAGAATATGCAACATATCTGTTTATGTATTTTACTTTACTGAGCCTCCATCTGACTCTGCTTACACAAAATCTATGCAAACAACTCCCAAATCCAAACTGCAATATAACTGATTATGTTAAGAAAATACATATACACTTTCCTTTGATATACAAAAATAAGCATACTACAGTATCTACTAGTAACTGAAATATAATATTGAGCACTTAAAATATGATATAGTTTCTTGACTGTTTCTCACACATTCCTATTTAAGTAGGTATTCCATACGAAGAGCTAAATCTTCACATTAAGCATTACTTACATTTTTCTTTGAAAACATGTTTCATACTGAAAATTACCGTTTCATAGGGCGAGTGTTCATCTTCTGCTTGTTGTACAGGAGTCTGTTTGTAGTACATGTCACTGCTATTGAAGGATCAAGACACAAAGGCTCTGCTGTAGCCAAAATAAGTTGGCTCTCAAGTAGGAGTTTGTCCTCCTGTAATATACACAGCTATTAATAAATAGAAAAATGTGAAAACTTTTACAGTAGTCAAGTTCCTATATACCTATGTGTGTAGATGCTATCTTAGAAAAAACTGAAAAAGAAATTATTAAACAAATAAAAAAAAAAATTTTGTTTTGTTGCGTATTTATGATATCACTGTAAAATTTTTAAATAACCTCTAACCCACCTGTGTCCATTTGTGGTTGTCACTTGTTATAGAATGCACATCACAAATTAAAGTCTGAGGAAAAGACATAATGGTAATTAGCTTTCAACTGAATAATAGGATTTCTTAATATATGTTCAGTAACACTGCACATCCAGTCTAGGAACTACAGTAACACTGAGAAATTACTCAAGGCCCCTCTTTACCTGCATTGTAGGTCGCAAAAGAATGTGCTTGCTTTGGTATGTTGGAGATTTCATGTTACCAGACTGCCTATAGTCACGTATTTCTGCTATGACACACCCACAATGGAAAATATTAACCTGGTTGGAAGAAAAACACCAGCTCTTGAATGAACAAACATTTACCAATCTTCCCCTGCCTCTACAAAGAAGTTTGTTATATAACATATAAAATTTAGTGAAACTAGGAATAAAACTCACGACTAATTTTTTCAGACCAGTGGTCTTTCCTATGTACATAGACAGGTTTGTCCTAGACATACCTAAAATACAAGCTTCAAATGCAGTATTTTCATATGCCAGCAATGCAATTGTAAGAAATTCCCATGCCAAACATTCCGTAACGACAAAGAACAAAGGAAATTTTGCTAGAGCAGAGCTGAAGATGCTTCACAGCCTTAATCATGGCTGTGAAACATCTCTTTTATCTCCTTCTCCTCAGTATTAAGTACTTTCTTTTCCTATATATCAATAAAATATTTATTTGGGACATTAAATTCTACAGTTTTATATGCACAAGTGTCTTGTGCTTACAACCACCTATGTGAAGCACAAAAAATCAAGGTCTATCTGGGTACAATATGTAAGTTCTTTTTGAAAACAAAAAATTCAAACCTGAGATTTTTCCAAAAGATCAACCAAAATAGGTGGTAGCTCCTCTGCATCCAAATATTCAAGCAGCTCTCCTTCCTCATAAGGCAGACGAATGGTCTCAGAATCTGAATTTAAACAAAACAACATTACCTTTGCATTTCAAGCTCAAACCTTAAGAAATCTAAAACAGATGTGCCACAGGAAAAAGCAGGGTTGGTAGAAACCTATCCACACACACCATTTTTTTGCATACTATTAATTTTTACATCCATTTCTGTTCTTAGTGTTTTAGTTTGCTCTTACTGTGCTAGCTTTTGCTCCCAGGTGACATAATATATACTCTTATTGCACATGACAATACAAATGGCATGCCACCAAAATGGAACACAAATGCCTCTAGACAGATCTAGACATGGGAAGCAGTGAAAGAAACAATTTGACAGGAAGGAAGCTGAAGTGAGAGAAACTTGGATATACAGTTCCAGAAACTAAGGGGAAATAAGAGACTGGAAGGCTGAGTTAAAAAGACTCATCTACAGATTTCCTCTGTAAGAAACAGCTCAGAGCTTTACATAAATTTTTAGTTCAAGTACATTTGGTTGTTCTCCCACTCTCCACCAGAATTATGTTGGAAGTGAAACAGTTAAATGTGAACAACAACACATTCTAAAAATTTATATAGCATTCTGAGTATTTTTAAAAATTCAAGAGAAAAATATTACCTGAACCATTTTTTCCCCTGAGCATCAGTGAATAACCCTCGTTTCCTGGATAGAGGTTTACTACCAGACATGACAACGTCTCCTGCATAACCAGCTTCTCAAGTAAGTTCACATTTCGTCTCAGCTTCTGCTTTAAAAGTAAACATTGCTCATGAACATAATACTATGAAATAATTAGCAGAAGTAGAAACAATTGTTATAATGTGACTTAATGACAAATTATACATCTAAACAAGTCCAGTTAAATTTAATTGTACTGTATTCAGTAAACATATTATGTATTATCACACCTTCTTAAAAACACCGATTTTTGTAAAAAGTCCCACTCAAATTACAAACCCTAGAACTGGAAGTCCACACACAACAGAATTGATAAGAATAACCTTATGTTAAAATGCTACAAATCTACAATGCACCATTATTTGTATCATTTCTACGAACATCATCAATCCGGTACAAAATGTTTGATAACAATTTTGAAAACAACAAAACATCTAGTACTTTCAGATATTCCTAACAGAAGAAGGCATGTCTTCAGGATTCAAATAATGAATTGGAGCATTTGGAAGCTTTCTTAATTGTATTTTCTTGTCTTTATTTGCTGAAATCTGATCCAACAGCCATAGACTATTCCCTTACTTAACTGTAAAACAGTATTTTTGATGCATAACAGATTTTTGTAATTACTTGGTGTGTTTCAGAGATTACATAAAAATCCTACAAATTAAAAAACATTTGAAATCCCCTTAGAACTTAAGACAATGACTTCTAAACCTCAGATAATTTTACAGCCTCTGGTTGGAGGCCATATTTCATCTCTGAATACCAGCTCTGGTTACAACCATTAATTGGGAATTAACCCAAGTGCTCATTTGTCTTCTCATTCATTTTACTTCCTTGAAACAGCAATACAGCAGATTCCACAGCTTTTTCTTCTTGTTCAATTTGACATTCAGAGTTTAGCAAAGTAATTTGTGCCTTTTTCACCTTATATTTAGCACTGATAAGCCTGTTTAAAAATTATTATTATGAGAATTTTTCACCAGACTTCTTAGTTCACCAGTAATTGGATAAATAAAACTGAATTTACAACAAAATCACAGGGTCTGAAAAATAATCCCCATTTTTCTCATGGTAGTCATGCTAAGCAATTGATTGTGAAACAGTGATAATGACAACAATGCACATGACACTGGCCCTGAACTTGAACACAAGTGCCCTTTGGTGACACAGGATTAAGACAGAATGAACAGTTCACTCAAGCCAGTCTAGGCCTTAGTATTCACATTATGTAGTCTTATCTTTAGGTAACTACTACAGTAAGAAGGGTTTATACTTCATTTAACAAAGAAATCAAATGGAATTAAAACCAAAGTATTTTCTCAACCTGCCTGTTTAGACAGAAATTAAAAGCTTCTCAACAATTTCCACTTACCTTTATCTCAGGCTCTTTTTCACATTCTTCAATATATAAATCATAAAGTTTTTGAAATACAGATTTTCTGAAATTAAAAAGACTCAACATGTAACCAAAATTAAATCAAAGAAATGCTATTAAAAAACTAAATACTGAAACTCTCAGTACCTTCCACTGGATAAATATTTTCTTTTGGGAGGTCTCTGACGGGCACTTTCAATGATATACTGAAAGAGAAAAATAAACAAAAAACCAACAAATATTACAAAGAAATTTAATTCTAGTTACCACACAACTAGAGATCATTATCAGACAGCATTCCACATATACAAAAAGTAATTAACAGTTATAGTACATGACTGTTCTAAAAATGCACTAAACATCATCTGGTTTATGTTACAGTCATCAACAGAACACAGCTTCATTTAGCTGTGAAAGACAGCATTTCATGGCTATGGCATCAGTTCCATGCAAGGTCTTGATTCTACACTCATGTCTTGTAATTACAGTAGTAACTAACACTACACTGCTGTACTTAGTTACCACTACTAAAATTAATGTGGTTAACATGCTAAGGTACTACCAAGTTTATGCACACTGGCTTGACAACATTTACAAACCAAGTACTATTCAACATAATTTCAGGAAGTTCTCCCTTTGCCTTTTGCATTTACATTATTTTTTCTCTATAGAGCTGTGCATTATAAATATAATTCATGTAAATTAAACATTCAAATTAAAAAGATAGAATAAGAGAGATAGCATCCTCCAGTAAATTTGATTTATAGTCTAACAAGGTTTTTCCAAATCTCCATTGTTTACAGTATTTCAATTAACAGCTTTGTTCAGAATTTATGTGAAGAGAGGTTTTCCCACAGGAACATGTATTTCCCATAACAGGGTTCAAGGTAACTCTTATATCAGATGACAGCATTAAAGAACATGAATGTGAAGGCACTTGCTTCTTCATTCTCACTGGACTATCCTTAAAAACACAAACAGGATTTTACCATATATTTCTGACAGGTGTCTCTGTAGAGCCTTGCTTATTTCACAGCACACAGATTTGCTGGTTTAAAAGGGGAACGCTCAAGTCTTGCTCAGTCTATCACCATTGCACTTGATGATGTTCTCAGTACAATGGGTAAGAAACAAATACATGACAGCAATTTCAGCAAGAATTCTGCAAACTCAGTGTTACATGTATAGGTGATTACACACATATATATTTACATAACGTGATTTTCTACTGCTTTCCAGAAAAAAAAATAGCTATTGTATTTTTATAACTCTGAGACTAATAAATTATGTGCAAACAAGTAATTTAGCTGCTTCTTACCTCAGCACGATCCAATGCCAGTTCTAAAGCTTGTTGCTGCAAGAATGACAAAGGGTTTTTTAGAAATTACATGTCTTTTTTTAACATTCTCATACATTAAAAAACACCCCAACAACCCTACTACTACTGATACGAATTTATAATTATAAGATGGGCTCAACAATTCTTTGGCATATACTAAACTTAGCTAAAACTTCATGAAACTGCATCGCAAGGCTTGGCTAAATCAACAAGCCTTAGTACAATGAAAGGCAACTAGAATTAAAAGTAGGAATGGAAATTACACCTAATAAAAGCAATAACAAATACTAACCAAAACAATTAGAGATGACAACTAGAAAACCTGATCTCCTTTATTACACCTAATAAAAGCAATAACAAATACTAACCAAAACAATTAGAGATGACAACTAGAAAACCTTATCTCCTTTATTAAGATGGTCACTAACTCAACAGAAAGGATTGGTCAAAATAACCCTGAACAGACGTCCAGGAAAGAAAACATTTATCTTTTAGATACCAATGCCCAAGTATTGCTACAGTTATTTTTCACAAAATGGAAACAAAGATCTTGTGCTCAGAACATTACTTCTGCACATAATACAATTTAAGAAGTGTTCTTAATGACATACTGTTAGGTGGCTAGGAAACAAAACCAGCTTCCATTACAGACTTCCTCCAAGGCAGGTTAAAAGTCTGCCCATCCCTACGAAACACAGCAAAATCTGCAAAAGCTTCTCAATATCCCATAGCATGGTATACTCAATACCATTTATTTCAATGAATTTAACTCCTTTGGAATGTCTTTTACTTCAGTACACCTGTAGTTGGTACACCTTTATTTCAAAAAAGAGCCCACAACTTCACAGACCAGAATTATGAGTTCTTGGACTAAAATTTGACAAGTATTTCAAACCAGAATAAACAAACGTGTCAAAAAAAATCCCATTAAAGTCTTCCTTGGCTGCTAATGCTCCTTCTCTGGCACTCACTTAAGCTCTGACCTCCTTTGTGCAGGAATAATGTGCAGCTGTTAATGAACCAGACAATGAAACTGATTTGGGGCAGGGAGGAAAAAGAACACTATTAAGAACCAAAGTGTTGTAGGAGAATGCCATGAGCTTGATTCATCTCCATGTAAGTGCAGAGAAGCAGTGCCTTCACTTCAGTGGCAGCTGGATATAGTCCTCAGGAATGTACTTGGGACAAGCTCTAATATTCAGTGAAGCTTAGGAACATTTGCAATAGGTACCTCTTCCCAAATATGCATTTGTCCTATTCTCTCAGATTAAACCATCCTAAAAGCAAACACCTCTACACAAGCCTCAAGGAACAGAAGACACAAGAGCCATGTCCAAGACAAGGAGGACCAGTTATTACATAGATAATATTTTATTAGAATAGAATCCAGTGAAAAGAACCATACTACACAACAACAAAAGAACAACAAAGAAATATACAACAAAAACACTCACATAATGTACCTAAAACAAAACTTCTTACCTGTTCATGAAAATCCCCCCACCTACTTACCATGCTATTGTGTGGTAGAACCTGCCACGACAGAACATTTTAATTTTCAAGTGTCTATCCAGGTGCTTTTATGAATATATCAAATACTGATGCTTTCTGTGTAAGCTGATATATCTTGTAGACACATCTACAATGCCTGCGTCTACGTATGATTTAAAATATTCAATTCACTGACTGTTTAATTACAGGTAAAAATTCATGGCAATATTAGCCTCTGTGAATACAAGGCTACTATGTAGAAGCAGGATTTGTATGCACCCATCTTCCTGCCACCACTCCTGACTGAAAACGCACCACTAGCTTGACATAGCAATTCCTATGCTGCACTTGCCAGTAAGCAAGTGTTCAGAAGTACTCACAACCTATGAAGGAAGACACTTCTAGAAAAGGAAATACCAGAATTCAGCAGTGACAAGCAAAACAATTTTTAAAAAATATTAATATCAATCAGTATTAATCAAATATTAATGGCATTCTCCCCATCAGTCAGAAAGCTAGCAGACTAGAGCAAAAAGATCTGAAAATATGTGATCTGAATCCTAACTTACCATTGTAGTTGAAGCCATGTGGCCAAATGGCAAAGGAAGTACTTAAGGAGTTTTGTGTAGCAGGCAAAGAATCATATTTGATGGTCAGACTTGAGGTACTGAAAACAAAAAATTCAAGGAGAAAAAAATACCACTGAGAAACTAAATGGGTATTTTATTTAAATACAACATTTCTGGTGGTTAATTGTACTTAAATTTAATTTGCATAGTTTCCCTTCCTCCAAGAGTAAGAACAGGTGTTCCATTCGCTGCTAGCGCAGAGGTTCTCACTCCAGTGACTACTACTACTTTTCACATCCATTTTACATCAGTTTTATTCAACAGTAAAGCAATAAGCATGTAAATGTACGCATACTTTTCTCTACTGCAGCAGTCTACCTAGACTATCCCCAATGTGACATCCTCAGATGCACAGAAGGCTAAAACATTTAATGACAAGCAGTGTTTAGCATACCGCATCAGCTCTTTTGTTTTGCTTTTGAGAAGGTGTTATTCCATAACCAACACCTCCACTAGCGGTGTCTTCTAGCATTGTTTGGTTTAAAACTGACTCACAGCAAACTGTCAATCAAGAAATGAAAAAAATTTGCTGCCACCGCCTCCGCGGACCCGCCAGGGCGGAAAGCGAGCGGCGCAGCCACCGACGGCAGCAGCCGGCCGGGAAGGGCCGGGCCGGCCCCAGCCAAGGGCGCAGGCCGGGCCCC
>VZTT01006533.1:53482-64977 GCA_013400855.1 Buphagus erythrorhynchus
TGAGGACGGCACAAGGGACGCGAGACACGGGTAGGGGCTGAGGAATTCGAACGGTTTAGTGGTGGTAAAGAGGCTGGAGTGCGCTGCAAGTGACAGCTGTAATGCCCTTGTGAGGATCAGGATAGGGTTCTGTGTGTCTCAGGGGTGCCGTAAGGATATTTGAAGGGCTTTGGTATGTCCACCTGGCCCTGCACAGGTCACACCATGTGCGTGAGAGCAGTGCCCAAACATTTCTTAAGCCCTGTCAAGCTTGGTGCTGTAATCACTTCCTTGGGGAGCCCGTGGGCCTGTGGAGCTCATCCATACTAAAGCTCTGCCAGGCACATCTACACCACATATTGTATATATGTCTCTGGGCACAGCACTTTTATGACTTGTAGCATGTTTTTCCCAGACCTTTCTAGCACTTCTGGCTGAGCCATAATTTATTTGTTCACAGCAGTGAGCAACCGTGCTGCACTGTGGTCCAGCAGCCAGTCCTATATGAAAAACCACACCTAACACAACCCTTCAATGCCTTTGTTAACCTTGTGATGCTGGCGTGTCCTAGCAAGGGATGACTTGAAAACTTAAGAAAATGTAGACACTAGGAGCTCCAGGTAGCTTTAGATAGAGTGAAGTGCTTCTTGTAGGACTACCCAGGTGCTCTGTCTTGGTGCTGACACTGTTTTGGTTTCAGCACTGGGTTCTTACAGCCCTTCTGTGTCTCACAGCATAGCCAAAATGTTGCGAATCAGTTACCGGTGGTGTCTAGAGTCTCTCAGAGGTTCTCAGTGTATAAAATAAAAACGTCTGAGATCAGTGTTCTTCAGCTGTGGGCATAAATAAGTTGGACACCTGTTTTTAGCAACAGGAAGGAGTTCATTGATTTTTTAGGAGCCTGTGTTGTTCCTGAGCACCAGAGAAAAGATGACAAGAACTCTGTCCTGGAGCACGAGCAGCAGGTGGCAGTTCTTCCTTGACTCATCTTGGCACTAAATAGGTGCATGGTCCAACAGTTCAGCAGCTGCCTTTGATCCAATTTTGAAGCTCCCTTGAGCATGCAGTTGTGCCATCCTTTAACCTACATTTTTCTAAATTTCTGTGCTGTTTTCCTGGGAGTACCAGAGTTTTGTAGCCATACAGATACACCTGTCCCAGTACGAAATTGCAAAGCTGTTTTTCATTTTCCTGTGCTCTTTCAAAGTTAAATGGCTTGCAGGCCTATGAATCTGAGTCAGATTTATATCCTGAGGTTGAGACAGTGATTCAAGTATGGTCCCTCTCATTTGAGTACAAACAATAAAAAGAAATGACAGCATGCTGTGAGTAGGAATGCTACTTCATTCAAGTGAGACAGACTGTGGGCCTGTGGATGAAACTTAGGGCAAACAGCTGTGAACTCCTGAATTCTAAATCAGTTATGTCATTGACTTTCTGTGTGGGCAGTTATAAATCCCTATGGTAGCATTTCCTATCCTGGTAATGTACATCTGTATTTAGGACTTAAATGATTTGCAGACATGAAGAAGCCCTACTGCTTCCATTTACTTTTAAAGTCAGATACACCTTGTCAGGTATAACCATCCATTCTTTTGTAGGCAGGTATTTCTGACTTGATTGTTTAAGTAGAATTTTAGAGGATGGGCAAATACAGTGCAGAACTTGAAGGAGATCTGTGTCCTTCAGCTGGAGACATTGCCCCTGTATTAGTCAGCCTCCTGCTGGTCAACCAAGTCACTCCCTTGGGACTTCTTGGCTGCTTTGAAGAGTTCCTCTGACTATGGGAGAATTAACACATAGATACACCTAGAATTATGTGTCTCCATCTCTGAGCCTTTCTGCAAGTTCATACCTCAGTTTTGAGATGCTTAGTAGAGACACCTTAAAAACAGCCTTGATTTTCTGAATTTTCTGACTTACACTTTGGGACATAGGCATGTTTAATTCCCTTCCTTCTTTATTGCTCCCCACCTGTTTGAACTTGACAGTTCCTATTAGACACAGCAAAAGCTGTTCAGTAGGAGATGAAGTGGGTTAAAGGCTTTCCACAGAAATGTGGCTATCAGGGAATTAATTCGGGAGCTAACAATCCTTTTCAGGGTGGCAAATAAAGCAAGGAGATTTAATAGAAATGTTAAGTCTGAAATGTTGTGAGCCACAGAGAGTAAGCCAGAGGCTGAGGTTGCTAGGACTGATTTTTGGGTGCAGTTTTTTCTGTTTTTGTGAGAAAGGCAGGGAAAAGGATGTAAGGACTGAGGACATGGGCAGTGGTCAGAGTAGATTGGCTTCCTGATGATGTGGAGGCAGGCAAGGAAACAGTAGCTGGGGCCTGAGTAGGTTATGCAGTCCAGGCTGTACTTTATATAGGAAGGCAGCTCTGGCTGGTCCTTTTCTTGCCATGGCCTTACATAGAAACCATTATGAGAATGCCAAAGCATGCTTATAATAATTAATGTCTCATGATGCTAAGTCAGTCTGTTGTTTGCATTTGGATTTGGGATAGGTGTCATATTCTTTCCAGGAGCCAAGGAACCCGTGGTTGGAGGAGTTTGGCACTGAAGGCATTTTAAGGAGAACTTAGGGCAATAGAAATACAGCCAAAAAATTTGAGTCTGTGATGCCAAACTTACCTAGCTTGCTAGCGGATAAAGGGAGGCTTACAATGAAACCATTATATTTAGAGTATTTCTGGGAAGAGAATTTTGTCCAGTACCAGTTGATCCAACATGACCAATCAAAGCAGTCAACTAAACAGTGAGGTTGCCATGGCAAACCAGAGTGGAACAATAAAACAAGGCCCTCTAATTAAGACAATGATGTCTGAATGCAAGAATTGCAGTGTAAAAAGTTAAGGGCAGCCTCAGAATCCTTAGAAATTTTTGTCCAATTATTCTTATTTGGCAAAGTATAATAAATGTGCTTTGATTATGAACAAAATTAATGTAGATATTGATTAAATCTGTAATAAGGATAAAAATGGGATGTTTTCTTCTTAAAGTATTAAAAATCGCATCTTTTATTGAGCAGCTTCTGTAATGAATAAGCAAAGAAATGTGCTATTTCTACATAATTAATTTTTGGATGGGCTGCTCTGACTGAGTAGTCCAGATCATAAGTAACAGATTTCTTGGCCTTCTCTTGCAGAACTCAGAATCTGGAAAACATATCTGCATATTTGCATTTCTGACTTTTACAGATTATCTGAAAGCGATACATTTGTCACTCTTTGGAAGAGGTATCTTTGTTTAATTTTTAAAATTGTTATTATTACTGTTATTTCTGATAGTGACACCCTTGTTATGTTCTGTCTGTCTAGTTTGGTCTGATTCCCATTTGCTTAGTTCACAGCAAATCAGAACTACATTTTATTCATTAATGCAGGTACTTAATGTGACAAAGAGAATCAACTGTATGAGTGCTTTCAAGACTTCTGTGCTGGAGACTGCAGGACATGTAGGAAGGAGCATGGCAGAGTATCTGTGGCTATGCTGTTAAGGCTGTCCATGCATCATTTGCCCTGTGTCAGGAATTTGGAAGAGGCAGACCACATTCCCATCACTTTGTGTCTTTCTTTGACCTTCTAGATGAAGGCAGCTGAATTTAATGTTGTCTCTTGCACATTTTCTGCAGTCTTTATGTGGAAGCCTCCCATCCTTAATTGGAAAATCATTTCAGTAATCTTTTCAGAGCTCTGGATTTAATTTTCACTGTGGGATAAAAATAACAGGAAACCTAAGATCCTCAGTCTTTGAGTAACTGGAGTGTATCATGCAAGTGTTAAATTTTTACTGAATGTAATAGAAGTTCATCAGCCTTTGCAGCAATCAGGTCTTAATCTAATTCTTAGATTATAGAAAAATTGGAATGTACATATCCCTAACCTGTCTTACTTGTTTTTCTGAATCCAGTCACAGGTATCTCTTGGTCTGAAGGTAAGTTAGTAAAAAAAAAGATAAGTCAAGCAAACTTTGCAGATAACTAAGAAACTAATAATGGGGTTTACCTAATACAGAACTCCCAGTGGGAATGAGCAGTCATCTGCTAAGAATCAAAACACCTCATTAATCAGATGGATGTTGGCATAAGGCAAACAGTACTGCTGTTAGCCTGTGATTAATTTTCATCTGTTTAGTAAAACAGCTATTCCTTGGCTGATTGCATGGCATTGCTGGAACTTCTACATTTTCCAGGTTTAAATGATATTGTTTGTGAAACCAAGCTAGCATGTTGTCCTGCCTGCAATATTGTTTCACTGAACCCACTAGAGGTCAGGGCTGTACTGCTAAGGTAAGTGTTTAAAAATCAGCTAGGGAAAAATCTCTTAAGAGGTTGCTAGAAGTGAGAGTTTTGTGAGAGAATTCTAAATTGTGGAAATTTAGAATATGTTACATAATTCAGATAATATTAAATAATCTATTTACTAATGCTGAAGTAGGTCAGTTTGGCAGGTCCATGGTTATTATAAAATTATAGAGCAGTGACAAACAATATCTAATCTGTCTTTAAGTTATTATATCTCTAAATTTCTATTAAATGGCTATTGCAGTTTTAGTTCCAGCTTTGTGATTGCATTTTATACACTGGTTTATTCACAGACACATTAAGTGTCTGCTTAAAGAAGATCAGAGACAGGCATAAGGGATTTTTCTTAGTTCCATAGAACAAGGGTTAATTCAGGTCCCATAACCTTCTCAGCAACATTTTAAAGGAAGGGGTTACAATACTAATGATGTGTAATCCAAAGCTGGGGAAAGGTATTCAACATTGCATTTCACACTAAGTCATGGGATTTTTGTGCTTTTCTTGCTGGTAATAGCAACTGATTTCATCTTGTTATGAATAACTAAAATGCAGCACATGATCTGTATTTTGTTCATATTTTATTCTGCTCTTTAGTAGTGTTCCTTTTGTAAATCCATGCATGCTAAAGCAAAGAGAGTCACAAGGCTCATGCAAACTTATGAAAGGCTTAACACTGACTACATCAGTGAATGTCAAGGCCAAGGGAAGGCAGACGAGGAGCTTCATATTACTTCTGGTGTAAGAAAGAAAACATTCTTTTTTCTCCTGTATTGACTGAATGCCTGAGAAAGCCAGGTCCACCTGTGACAAGAACAGGCAACCTGAAGAGGTGAGAAATCAGTACACATTCAGACTGGCAATGATGTTAATTTCTTTGCCATTGTTTGTTATGAGATCAGAATCTAAAATATCTGAGACATCTCTGTCAGGTGACCAGACTTTAAGCACACAGCACTCGTTTCTCATTTTGGTGTCTATGTGTATTAGGGATGTGTGCCTGCAAGTGAGAACAGCAGCACCAGCTCCTCGCTGTGCCGGTGGCATTGCAGGAGGGATGTGTGCCTGCCTGTGGAGTAGGTGTGCTCCAAGCATGTGCTGAGGGTGATGCAGGAAGGGGCTGTGGCTGCAATAGAGGCACATACAGTGGGATTGTGCTCCTGGCTTTCCTGGCATTCTACCAGCCCAGTAGCCGTGTTGCCTGACCAGTAGTCAACAAATCCCAGGTCAGGTTGACATGTGACATCTGCCATGTGTGGCTCTGGAGTAGTGAAGCTGCAAAACCACAGATGGAAGGGACTGTGGGAGAGCCAGAAGATTGAACATTAAACTGAGAGCAAGATGTTTGAAAGGTCTGATAGTGTTTATTTTTATCACTTTGCAGAGGGTGAGACCTCCTTCCTTCTCTGAATTTTTGAAAAAGTCAATAATTTAAAATTTCACATATGCAATTGTGTTTTTATCCAGAATAACTAAGATTCTTTCCATGATAATTGGCTTAATTATTCTTTTGAAATCTCACACTTACAGAATTTGATTGAATTTGAACAATGGAAGTTGTTGTTATGTTTCTGAGTAAGTCTGATATCAGTATTTGCAGGCGAATGCAATGTGATGGGTTTGTACATTTGTTAATACTCCCTAGCTAAGGAAATCCTTTTGGCTGTGTGCTGGGATTTGTTTTCAACTTGTCTTAGTGAATCAAAATTAGGAAAAGCAATGTGGGCTCTTCTAAATTTTTCACAATATTCTAAGATGGTGCAGAACAAACTTACTTATCTCTGCCAGCAGGAAGGGTGATATATGTTGTGATTATTTCTTACTGTAAATTTTATTGAACTTTTCCTGTAGCACATTGACAGTCCAGGATAGTTTAATGGGGTTTTTTTGCCAGGCCTGGCTGAGCCACCCCATGTCACAATATGAACAAACTGTGGTGTTGAAGCCTCTGTTGTTTAAGCCTTTTGACTCTCACATTTTACTTTTCCCATGATATTTCTTTCAGGACACTCAATTTAAGAATTACTTCTTCAGTGCATCTCTGTCCTATTACTTATGCCAAAAATAATAATCAAGCATTGCTGCTATGTGGTGGTTATATGTAGATGGTGTGGTTAGTAACCTCAGCAATCTCATACAGCATCCTGCATGTCAGAAGCTTTCTGAAACTAATTTGGTTGCCTGGTGTTTGGCAAAAGTTGGGGTAATGCAGTGAAGAGTGAAGAATGACAATCTCTTTCTCCGCTGAGATGGGTTGGTGGCTTGTGATAGTCTCTGGGTGGATATCCAGGGCCAGTTCTCCACAGAGAACTGCAAAGGTGGCCCTCTGTATGGGGAAATTCTTCATCCATTGTTGGTCATCCCACTTACAGCACGGAGTAGTCTTGCCAATGGGTGTTAGCCTTTCAGGCCTTAGACCTTTCCTCTCTTCAAAGGTAATGCATAGCAGGTTTGGACCCTCCTTATTGCAGTTGGCTTTGGCAAGGAATTGTGGGCCTCAAAAGCACTTTTCTTTGTTGCATTGCTGAGTCCCAAGAGAAGGCATGGGTTGTGGTTGTCGTGGATCATTTGCTGACAAATAATTTTGTCTCCAGTCAAGAAGACAAGCCTGAGAAAACATGGAAGGCTGTCTGATATGGATAAAAGTAATAAAAAAAATTCAAAGCAGTTGGAGCTTTGGGAGTATAAGCATCCAGAGGCAGCATGTTAAGACACAGAAGGTTCAGCAGCTGCCCATGTGAGAGCATCTGTGTGTCTGAAGTTATTCAGTGAGAGTATGCAGAGAGGTGTGTGGCTCACTTCAAATGAAGCTGGATCCCATGCACAAGTCTCTGCCATCTAACTGACATCTGGCCCAAGGTCACTCTGTTTTGGAAGATGGTGAATTTACCAGCCTGCATGCACACATGATATGTCAGCTTGCTGAAGGGGCAGAGCAAGTGCGTGCTTTGGCATGCCCATTTTTCTAGTGGAAACATACTGTAATTATGTTAGGCAGAGCTAACACCTATGGATGTTTCATGAGTGCCAACATGCTGATTGGGAAACCATATACACTGCACTGTTGAAATTGTTGTAAACAGCAGTGTTGTTAATCATAACATTTCCCAGCTTTCTCTGCAGCTGGTTCATTGCACAGGAATTCCTTTGAAGGTAAAGCCATAGTAACAAAATGAGGGCAACATCAGTCCTTGCTCTCAAAAGATGATCAAAGATTAGATTCACATTTATCAGTCCTTTCTCTGGGTTTTTTTCCTCACTGTCTTCCATGTTCTTTCTCCCTGTCTAGTTTGAAGAACCTTTTCTTAATAATGAAAAATGGCCCAATTTGAATGGAACTAACAGAAAGAGCTCCCATTTTCCCCATTCTTCCCTCATGCTGTCTTATGCTAGAAACATACATTTTTCTGAATATCCTAGAGCTGTGGGGAGGAGATTCCCTGGGACAGCTGGAACAGTATCTTTAATCACCCAAGAAAGGAGTGGACTTAAATGGGCCATCATACAAATCTTTGCTAATCACTCTAATAATTGTGCAATGATGGAAAGAGGGACACTTCTATCACCCTTATGGAGAGATTGGTACACTGCATGTGCTCTGAATGTGCCTCAAGAATTGAGCTCTTAAGGTAAAAGGCCTGGGCCTGAAGGAACACTTTACCTGGTTTATTATGCACGAAATAGGTGCTGAATTTTCAGAGCTATCAGTAGCACATCTCTTCTGACAAGTCCCAGGTGCTGCATTCTAGGTGTCAGGTGGGCTCTGGTATCAGAAACTTAGCCAGCTGCAGAGTTTCTGTACAGATTGAACAGATACCAAATGGTGATTTTGCTGAGCTGTACTTCCAGTTAACACACTTGAAATGGCAGCTGGGACTCCCCTATGGTGAGACTTTTAAAGGAAGTCTGGATTAAGCTATTTAATACTAGTTTTATCTGTAGTAAAATTAATAACTGATAAATAGAATAGCTGACAGCAGGGCCCTTCATTTTTTTCCCTCAAGCCCAGAAAGAATGTTATTGTATTGTAATTATCTTTGTGTGCCTAAAAATTTAAAATTTTTCAATATGCCTCTGTTTTAAGTCAGTTTAAAATGGTGTTCAGTATAAATAATAGTCTTTTTTATGAATAAGTAGTTCTGAAAAGAGGTCTGATTAAATATTGCTAAACTGACAGAGCATGGAAAAAATCACATGGTGGGAAGGCCAAATACCCTTATGATGTAACTTTGTCTTATATATCAGATCATAATTTTGTTTGAGAATATAAGTTTGTTTCCAACTGTTGGCAGCCTCTGCTTTTCATCTGTATGACCTTCAAGTGTGTCTGTTAAGGAGAACATTGACTCAAAGCCATTTTCTTTTAGTTGCTTTCCAGATAGAATCACTGTATCTCCTTCTTGTTTAGAGAATCCAAAAAGCTGCCGTATGAGAATTTGCTTGCCTTTTGTTTTGGCTTTTTATTTTCTTTCTTTAATCTATTACTACGTGTTTATATATGCTGTAAATGACAAATAAATCCAAAACTTTGCACTGGTACTGAAATCTGAAGTCTTTAGGCTTTTCTTACATGAACACAGCCAATTTATTCCATATGTTACTGAAAAGTTGGCTTGTAAATTCTATTTATGTGTTAAAAATAAATGTCCTTTCAAAACTAACAGCTACTTGTCATGATTTTAAGGACTTCTTGTCTATGGATTTCATTTCAGTCTTGGAAGAAGGTGGAGGAAGGTAGGCCTACTGAAGGGACTGACCAGCCCAAAACCTGTGGCTTTCAAAAGAAGCATAGTGCAGTTTTCACTAACCTGGGTCCTTCCACAATCTGAGGTCTCTTTTGTTTTGTCTTTGTTCTGTTTGCTGAAAGTGTTAATACTATGCCCAGGACAAACTGCTGCCTTGGTAACAGCATACTTTCTGACTTGGCAGGTCACACATGTTCGCATATTCTCAAGTCAATGGTAATTTTAGTTATTGTCTAAAATCTTGGTGTGCCAAGGGCTATTTTTTGCTGCTACTGTTATTTTTGTATTAATAATACTACATTTGGTGTGGGAAATAAAGTGTGTGTCATGGTTTCTGGTGTGTGTGAGGGCAAGGAAAGGACATGTCTTACTTTGTCATTCTGCAGCTGTGGAAAAGTGCACTTGATACTTGAGAGCATCCTATTTGTTTCTATTTGTTTCTATACATTTGTAATCTCTGAAGAACTCCAGACAGACTATGCTATTTCTGGTTTAAATTCCGATATATATATGGAGGTATCATTCAAGTATGTGTACCTTTGAGAACCCAAGGTGGGAGTCATGCCCAGACTGCTGTCACCTAAGCTTCTGCATCTCAAAAGTAGTTTCCACATTCACGTGAGGTGCCTCAGATGCCGATGTAATGAAGAGATCAGTACAGGGAACTGCGTGGGGATCAGTTGCATTAATTCACCTCAACACTCTTAAAAGAATATTCAGCTGATCCCCTGTAGGTGTCTCTTTTAGGATAAACTGGATCAGTTGATTATATAGGTGGGAAGAAGATTTTGTTTCCTATACATGTGAGTTTAATGCCCTTTTTGGTGGTAGGGGTACGTTCCTGGAGTTCAGCTGCTCCACATTTTTCCCTGTGAGTCCTGTGACAGAGCTGTCAGCTCTGCCCAGGTGTTCTGGGTTGTCCATGACACTGGAAATCTGAGGTCACTGAATTCCACTCTAGCTCTGGTGACATCAAAATTTTATCTTCAAAGTGGGACACTGATTCAAGCCTTTTTCCTTTACTGTTCTGCTAATCATGTCTCTGTCAATCAACCTTAGTTTTTTGTCTCATGCCTAAGTGTTGGACATTTGTCCTGCATTTATATTTTAAACTTTATATCATATAAGTAATCCAATCCTGGTTTTAAGTTCACAGTATTACTCAGACAGTTAAAACATACTGATAAATTTTTTAATTAGAAATTTGAATCAAAATTGTGTAACTCTATGTTGTCTTTACAAAAGGCCTTCTGAATAGTATAATGTAATTTTTTAAGTATTGCTGTATTTCAGTTATTTGGGAAGTAATTCTTACTTGCAATTTTGGGATCCTTCAGAATTAATGTAATTGGTGTTGTAATTAACGTAATTGTTATTTTCTTTCATTAAAAGTTTTACCACAAATTTAATGATGTGGGTTATAAATACTGGATGTTCTTTCTCTTGACTTCGTAACGTTGTCTTTTAAGCAGCTCAAGCATTATTCTGGTGTAGACGGCAACTTTCCAGTTCTGCAGATGCTATGAACAGGCTTAATTAAAAAACCTTACTCTTCTATTCTGAATGGTTAGACAAAAAATCAGATTTTGAAGTTGATCCAGCTGTAAGCTGGAGAAGTCTTTGGCATTGCCTTTTGCTATTTCTGTCTGAAACTAATGCCTTTTACAATAACTACCTTGTATATCATTTCAGACAGCTACCTCTTTCAAATGCACCGTTTACCCCACCATATATCAAAAAGTAGATAACGTTTCATGACAATAAATGAGTAAGAATTCATAGTAAGGAATTAATAGAAATGCCTCAAATGGAGTTTTTCCAGGTATTAGAGTTGCCTTCCTGAACTTCAGAGACTTACAGAGAGTGGTCAGAGTATGTGTGGCTTATGTTTGTGTTTCTCTATAAAGAAGAGACAACTTTAGATTCAGATTTTATTTTAACATTTTGCTGAAGATATAATTCAGTACTGATTGACTCAGATAACACTCAGATAATGCCACAGCCTAAGATATTGTAAATGTAGTCAGGAATATTCCTGACACAGCAGGAAGACTGAGGAAACACAGCTTTTGTGGTCATAAGAAGCAAAGGTTTATTCACTAGCTGTGAGAGTTTACATGCTGTACACCCCTCACCTTCCAGTGCTTTCCTGTCCTGCTGGGCCATAAGGTGCCCAGCAAGCTTCTCTATCCCTCTTTCTCCATCAAAAGAACAGGGGAAGAAAATGCAGTGAAAAGCTTGTAGGTGGGCTAAGGAGAGAAGGATCACTTTTCAACTGCCATCATGGGCAAAACAGACTCAAGTTGGCAAAATTAATTTAATTTAATTTATTATTTGCCAAAAATAAGAAATAAGAACTAATCTGAAAATACCTTCCCCCCACCTCTCCTTTCTTCCTGGGCTCAGCTTCACTATCAATTTCTCCATGTCCTCCTACCCTCATTAGTGCAGGGGGATGGAGAATGAGGG
>VZTT01006536.1:17421-28887 GCA_013400855.1 Buphagus erythrorhynchus
GATAAATGAGGTGTGGCTGCAGCCTAGCTCAGTCCCCAGTCCCCCCATGTGAAGCTGCAAGGACACACAGGGATTTCAGGTTCTGAGGATCAGGACTGGGGACTGAGCTAGGCTTGGCCTGGACTGGCAGAAATCCCTGGCAGGGATGCTCAGGGCTGGCAGGGCTGCATTTTTTCCTTGAATTTCTTCTCCCTCAGCCTCCTGAATGGTGGAACACCCGTGGCATCCACACCTGCACTGGTGCAGAGTCACTCCAGCTGCAGCCACACCTCATTCATCCTTCATTCACCCCATTTTCACCCCTCATACACCCCATTTTCATCCTTCATTCACCCCCTTTTCATCCTTCATTCACCCCATTTTCACCCCTCATTCACCCCATTTTCATCCCCCATTCATCCCGTGGCATCCACAGCCACACCTGCACTGATGCAGAGTCACTCCAGCTGCAGCCATGTCCCTGCATGTCCTTGCAGCTTCAGGTGGGTTTTTCTCTGCTGGTGGGAGTGAAAGATGAAGCAAAGCTGCTGCAGCTGCTTTTTCTCTCCCAAACATTGATGGCTCCATCCCTCCAGGGAGGAAGGGAAGGACCAACCTCCCTGATTTACAGAGGAGCAGAGGCACAAAGGCAGGAAAAAGCTGTGCTGCAGGGAGGAATGTGAGGCCAAAATACACTGAGAGGGCACCTGCAAATTCAGTGCAGGGCCTGAGCAGAGCAGCCACACGGAGCAGGGCTGGAATCTCATCAGCCTTTTCCTTGCTGGGTGTTCTCCATCCCAGCCTGCTGCAGCCCCTGAGCTCAGCCATGCCTGGGGTGTTTGTCAAAAGGCAAAGCTGGGTCACTGAAACCTCACCTGAGCTCCCTGCTGGGCTGGAGCAGAGTCCCAGACCAGCAGAGCCAAACCCCACAGACCTGGCCTGCTCCCAGTGCTCCCAGTGCTCCCAGTGCTCCCAGTGCTCCCAGTGCTCCATCACATCTGCCCGAAGCATTTCCACTTCAGGCCTCTGCCTCTCTGCTCAAAAAGTGTTTGGACAAAGCTCTGAGGCACAGGGGGGATTGTTGGGGTGTCCTGTGCAGGGACATCCATTCCTGAGCTGGAATGGATGATCCTCGTGGTGCCTTCCAGCTCAGGATGTTCTGTGGTTCTGTGGTTCTGGGATTGTGTGGTTCTGAGACTTTGTGGTTCTGGGATTGATTCTGTAACTCTGATTCTGTGGTTCTGTGATACTAGGATTGGTTCTGTGGTTCTGGGATTGATTCTGTGATTCTGTGATTGGTTCTGTGATTCTCTGACCCTGTGATTCTGTGGTTCTGTAATTCAGTGATTCTGTGACTGTGGTTCTGTGATTCTGGGATTGATTCTGTGATCCTGTGGTTCTGTTGTTGTATGGTTCTGTGACTCTGTAATTCTGTGGTTCTGTGATTCTAGGATTGATTCTGTGGTTCTGTGATTGGCTCTGTGATTCTGTGACNGACTGATTCTGTGATTCTGGGATTGATTCTGGGATTCTGGGATTCTGGGATTCTGGGATTCTGGGATTCTGGGATTCTGGGATTCTGGGATTCTGGGATTCTGGGATTCTGGGATTCTGGGATTCTGGGATTCTGGGATTCTGGGATTCTGGGATTCTGGGATTCTGGGATTCTGGGATTCTGGGATTCTGGGATTCTGGGATTCTGGGATTCTGGGATTCTGGGATTCTGGGATTCTGGGATTCTGGGATTCTGGGATTCTGGGATTCTGGGATTCTGGGATTCTGGGATTCTGGGATTCTGGGATTCTGGGATTCTGGGATTCTGGGATTCTGGGATTCTGGGATTCTGGGATTCTGGGATTGATTCTGTGATTCTGTGGTTCTGTAATTCAGTGATTCTGTGACCCTGTGAGTCTCTGATTCTGTGAGTCTCTGTGGTTCTGTGGTTCAGAAAGGCTGCCTGTCACCCAGAGTGTCTAACAAGGCAGCAGTTCAAGGCAGAGGAAGACATCAAACCAATTGATGCCTGAATTTTGCTCTTGAGAATGCAAAGGAAGTGCAGCCCAAATGAGCTGTGCAAGCACAGAAAGTTAATGTATGCTCGTTTGTATATCTGCCCATTGTCCAGGGGAACTCTCTGCTTCCTCTGGGGATCAATAATGAATAGACCCATAAGGGAATGTTGTGCTAGCAGCAATTTCTCTTTTCCTACCATTTAACTCAGAACAATATGGAACCAAAACAACAAGGCAGCCTTTGAAAGGCTGGCAGTACAATGCACCCTATAGGACACCAACCATTAAACTGAAGAGCTCGAGGGGGACCTTTGCCCTGTGGATGCTGAGAATTCCTCTCAGTTCCTCTATCCTGAGGATTCCTTCATCATCCCCACTGCAGATCACAGTTTGAGATACTCTCCTTACATCCCACCACACCCAAGTGTCACTACCCTGCTTTCACTACCAGCAGATGGCAAGGCCAGAACTGAGATAAGCAGAAGAATTTAAAACAGGAAAGATGGCTAAATTTGGCTGCTCTGGGCTCTCCCCTCTCTCCTTAAATCTGGGTAGCTTAGCTCTAAATTGAAGGAGACTTCTGGTGACACCAGATGTATTGGTCAGCCAATTAAAGAATCACCATCCCCAAAAAAGGCTCTGCAAGGCTTATCTTGGTGATTGACTCAGGTGAAGTTTTATCCTGAACCACACCAGTGATGGCATCAATGATACACCAATATTATCTATAATTGCAATCCCAAGGATGCAAAATGAAAGAGTTTACACTCTATCAGAAATGTCCAGAACCTGCAACAGCAATCCCAGAGTCACTGGACAAAGGCTTTGGTGTTTCCCTCATCCAGAGTGTGGACCCTGGATTAAAGATTGCACTTGGCACAGGTAGGCAGAGAGGGAGAAGCTCACACTGCTCAGTGCCAGAGCACAAATCCAGGTAGTATTTCAAAGCCTACATTAATTTTAAAGTACAAAGATATTGTGCAGTGCAAGGGCAAATGGCCTTGAACAGTGGCTGTGCCAGCAATCCTCCATGGAAATCAAAACCAGCTCAGCTTTAGCTTTTCCACTAATCTCACTTTGAGCACAGAATTTTCATCTCCACTGCCCTGATTTTCTCCTGAGTGCTGGACAGATCTGGCAAATGAAAAGTGAGATTTATACCCAGACAAAACTCCTTTCCTCTTCTTTTGTTCCTTCTGCCAGAAGCCCACCAGAAAGCCCAAGATTCTGTCCTGGAGAAGGTTAAAACAAACTGGGCACATATTCCTGGGAAGGGAGAAGGAAAGCCTTTCTCTAGGGAGCATCAGCCTGTGGGATGTTGTGGTGCCTGCCCTGGCTGATATTGTGCACCAGCTCTGACATCCACACAGAATACTAGGAAATAAGGCTGGTAGTTTATTTTTAATAGCAATATAACACCACAGCTGTGCACAAAGAGAGAGAGAGCAACCTCAGCAACCAGAAAAAGGCTTCATGACTTCATGACTTATCAAATTAAATTAATAATGGCATGTCACCAAGTGGGTCTGTGTATTCCTTTTCAAATACAAAGTAGACCAGAATTAAAAAGGCAAAATGGTTGATTTATACAAGAGATCAGACTAGATAAAACAGATCAGAACAATCCCATAGGAACAATAAGGAGAAATCAGCCTTGTAAACAATGACAGAATTCCTGATGGGAACTGTTTGGAGCTGGATGGGGGAACCTTTGACAAGCCCTGCTCAGCAGCCTCCTGTTTTCCTGGATTCCCCTTCCCAGGGAGTCCCTCCATCCCAGGAATTGCCCCATGCTGGGTTCTTTCATTTCTCCCATCAGAGCAGGGCTGATATTGCCCAAACTGCCCCAGAGAACTGAGCTCATCCTTATCTGAGAGCTTGGGAAAGCCAGGAGGAAACATCCCAGATTAAAACACCACAGCCATTCCAAACCTCTGAACCCATCCCTCTTGGTTTTATCTCCTTGCTGATGGAGCAGGGGGTGAAGAAATAAAACTGTTCACAGAATCAGCAGTGGAAACAGCTGGCCTTGCCTTCCCAGAGACCCACAGTGCCATTATCCTTGGAAAACTTGGAAAAGTCCCCATGGGTGGGATGAGCTGGGAGAAACACAAAATGAGAGGGGCCAAAGGAGCAGAAAATGAGATGGGCCAGGAGAACAGAAAATGAGATGGGCCAAGAGAACAGAAAATGAAATGGGTCAAGAGAAAAGAAAATGAGATGGGCCAAGAGAACAGAAAATGAGATGGGCCAAGAGAAAAGAAAATGAGATGAGTCAAGAGAACACAAAATGAGAGGGGCCAAGAGCAGGGAGCTCCTGAGGCTCTGCCCCAGCAGTCCCTGCCCATCACACTCTGCTCCCTTTGTGCTGGCACAGGATTTTAGAGGTTAATGACAGGATTTTAGGGGTTAATCACAGGATTTTAGGGGTTAATCACTCTCTCTGGGAATCCCAAACCCTTGTGCTCTGTCCTCACTCAACAGAAAATCTGCCCAGACTGAAGGGAAGTTGTTTCAAGCATGGGAGTCTCCAGGACTGGGCAGAACAGGATCTGTGCAGCCAAAATAAATGTGAGGAATAGCAGGAAGGGTTCTTGTGCTGCCTCACACAACTCAGCCACATTCTGGCTTTCCTTCACCACTGGAAAAGAAGCAGGTTATTTTATTTTCTCACAGTGAAGCAAATCAGGGCTTTCCAGCAACTTTACCTTTATAAAACCTGCAGTGAGGGAGCAGCTGTCAGTCAGCCCTTTCCCCCCTAAATTCCACCACAAAATGTGTAAACAGCCAGAAGAAAATCAATGTTCTCAGCCATACAATGGACAATTCAAAGACAGGCTATTGTCTTCAGCCAAGCACAGCCTTAAACCTGGGCCAGTGAGAGGCAAAGCTTGTCCTGAGTGTGTAAACATGAAAATAACCCAGACATGATCCATTTGCAGGGAAAAAAGTGTGGCAGGCCAAAAGATTCTCTCTGCTTTACACCGTGTAATAGCTTAAATTGTGTTTGAAGGGTCCTCAGGCTGACATCACTGTTTGCATTGACTGGAATCATCCTTTAATTGTAACAAACCCCTTCCAAGCAGAGCTCAGGGCTGCTTGTGTCATGTAGAGAGAGCTGACAGCACTGCCTCATCCACATCCAGAGAGAGCTGGGAAAAGAGGTTTTGTCTCAGAAAGAAATGGGAAAAGAGATTTTGTCTCAGAAAGAACTGGGAAAAGAGATTTTGTCTCAGAAAGAAATGGGGAAAGGAGATTTTGTCTCAGAAGGAACTGGGGAAAGAGATTTTGTCTCAGAAAGAAATGGGGAAAGAGATTTTGTCTCAGAAAGAGCTGGGAAAGGAGATTTTGTCTCAGAAAGAGCTGGGAAAAGAGATTTTATCTCAGAAAGAACTGGGAAAGGAGATTTTGTCTCAGAAAGAAATGAGGAAAGGAGATTTTGTCTCAGAAGGAACTGGGGAAAGAGATTTTGTCTCAGAAAGAGATGGGGAAAGGAGATTTTGTCTCAGAAGGAACTGGGGAAAGAGATTTTGTCTCAGGAAGAAGATAGGAAAAGAGATCTTGTCTCAGAAAAACTGGGAAGAGATCTCACCTCAGAAAGAAGATGGGAAAAGAGTTCTTGTCTTACAAAAACTGGGAAAAAAGATCTTGCCTCAGAAAGAGTTGGAGAAGGAGATCTTGTCTCAGAAAGAACTGGGAAAGGAGATCTTGTCTCAGAAAGAAGTGGGAAAAGATTTTGTCTCAGAAAGAACTGGGAAAAGAGATTGTGTCTCAGAAAGAACTGGGAAAGGAGATCTTGTCTCAGAAGCAGATGAGAAAAGCATTTCTCCCCATACCTGTGCTCTGCATTATTATTTCTCCTGATACTCCCCATGGAAAGCAGTGGGAGCTCCTGAAACCCTTCCCCTTATCCCTGGCAATCATCATTAACTGAGGAGTGAAGCAGCAGTGGGTGCCCTTCCCAAGGGGACAGGGATGTCCCAGTGACCCAGTGGGGCACCTGTGGGATTTATTTTCCTGCAAGGATTGATTTCCCTGCAAGTTTTGCAGCAGAACCTTCCCAGAGCTTTGCTTCCCTCCTTCCAGCATGCACCTCCCTGCTCCAAAGAGCTCTGGGCAAGCTCTTCCAAGCCTTTTCCTGCTCCTGAAATCAGGATTGCCCACTCCCAGGGCTTCCAAGTGCTACTGTGTGGATGTGTGTGATGGCTCCTGGGGGAGCTGCTGCTGGCAGCTGCATCACTGAGTGCAGAAGCAGAGGGGAAATTCACATTTTACAGCTCCTGGGGGACACTCTGTACGAGGTGTCAGCACATTAAAGGTTGGAAACGCCAAGCCTTGCACTCCCCAGCTCAAAAATCAGGGAAATGCAGGATCAGGAGCAGCTTTTAGGATGATCCTTATTGCTAGAAAGGACTGAAGTGAGGAATTGAGAAGATTTTCAGTAGCTGGGAGGGAATTGAGGAGGAGATTCTGGATTCTCCCCACACTCACATCCCCACTGCAGCTCTGGGGACTGGGAGGAGATTGCTGGAACTCCTAAATGAGAATATTCAGCCCTGATTTCAGCTAATGAGCTCTGGATGAAGAGCAAACAACTGGAAATCTCTTCATACCAATTCAGCCATTAAGGCAAGGAAAAAAAAATGTAAAGTATTTCTGAATACTCCCTGAACTTCTAAGAAACAGCATCATACCCAAAAGAACACTGAGAAAACAAAGCAGATGGTTTGTTGAAGGTTTCTGCTGTAAGAACTTGCAGTATTCTCTTAAAAACTTGTACAAAATATTTATCTGTGAGCATTGGTGTGCTCTGAGTAAGAGCAACGGGGTCCATTTGGGTCTGGAGTTCCATTTTGGGACTGGGAGGAAATTGCTCTAAGTCCTAAATGAGAATATTCAGCCCTGATTTCAGCTAACGAGCTCTGGATGAAGAGCAAACAGGATGAACAGCTCACAGCTCAGCTGTTTCTGAGCGTGTGTGGAGTATTCCCTGGGAGAAATCCCATTTTCCTCACTCTAATCCCCATTTTCTAGCTCTGGAGGAATGGGCAGAGCAGCCCCACAGTGCTTGGGGCTTTTCCTGCAAGCTGAGCCCGGTGTATCCGTGAGGAAAAATTCCAGGTGAGCAATTCCTGAGCTGTGGGCTCTAGGGAAGCAAAACATTTTGGCTGAGGGGGTTGAGATCCATGGTGATTTTGTAAAAATGGAACAGGTAATGGCAGGGTCAGGCTTCCTTGACCCTCAAATCAAGAACAATCCCAGCAGGGCTGAGAGCTCCCCTCTCCACTTCCTTGGCAATCACGTTCCCACAGTTCAGAAAAACACAGGAAGATCTAAGGAAACCTTTGTGGAAATGAAGAAGACAAAGGCAAGTGATCTGAAAATAGAAGGCTGGTCCCTATATTTCCTTTACATTCCGGGCCTCAGTGTGGGTTTTGGCTGAATTTTGAAACTTTGAGGGCCATGTGCTTTTGCCATTCCCTGCAGGGCACAAAGGAAAAAGTGGATTTTTCAGACTTCCATCATTTGCAGGGTTAGGTGAGGTTCTTTCCTTGTTGCTCAGTCAAAGACTCAGTGCTAAAACTTTCCTGCTCAGAGCCAAAATAAAAGTCCTCATATATGAGATGTGACCCCCCCCCACTTTTCCAGACATTGAGGGGACCTGCAAAAAATATTTCTTCTGAAAATTCAGTGCAGCAGGAGCACAAAGAGCTGGCAGAAAACAAGAGATTTGACTGCAGGTCTCACTTTGTTTTTTTTCAGAAATCTCTGCACCAGAAAGAATTATAAAGGCAAAATTCATTTTGGGACAGAGAAGAGGGGCTGGGAAATTCCTCTTGGCTTCTCCTAATGTAAAAATTCGAGGAATCCTGAGCCCTGAGGGGAGTTTAGGAGACATCCAGGAAAGGGGGGCAGAGCAGGACAGGGATGTAGGATGTAGTGGGGACAAAAAGGATGTACTGCAAAGTCAGACTAATCCAAGGACTTGGGCATGAGGGTATTGGAGTGACTCAGGAAGATGTCCATGGGCTTAGTCACTCTCCATCATAAAATAAAACAGCTCTCAGATTGCTCCTTGTCCATCCTAAAACTGTTCCCAGGTTGCTCCCTGTCCATCCTAAAACTGTTCCCAGGCTGCTCCCTGTCCCTCAGAGTGCTCAGCTGTGTCTCACTGGTGGTAAAAGCCTGGAGCAGAATTTAGCAATGGCACAGGGCAGCAGCTCAGCTCCCTCCACGTGTGAATTCCCTGCTCCCATCCCCACAGCCTTTGGAAGTGTCCAGCACTCAGCAGGGAGGAATCTGCACAAAATGGGCACCCAGCAGTTTTTGTTCATCACAGCCTCAGGGGATCAGGCTGATCCTGGTCCTGATCCTGGTCCTGGTCCTGATCCTGATCCTGATCCTGATCCTGGTCCTGATCCTGATCCTGATCCTGATCCTTATCCTGATCCTGATGCTGATGCTGATGCTGATGCTGATCCTGATCCTGATCCTGATCCTTATCCTGATCCTGATCCTGATCCTGATCCTGATCCCAATCCTGATCCTGATCCTGATCCTGATGCTGCTCCTGATCCTGATCCTGATCCTGATGCTGATCCTGATGCTGATCCTAATCCTGATCCTGATGCTGATGCTGATCCTGATCCTGATCCTAATCCTGATGCTGATCCTGATCCTTCCCCACTCCTGGCTGAGCCTCTGATGTGATATCCTCTGCAGAAACCTGGATTCCCATGATTTCTGCTGATCCTGCCTTGCTCCTGATGGTTGCAGGCTCTGCTCCTGGAGTCCTGCTCCCTGGGGCAAGCCTGCTATTAAATGCCATTTCCAGATAAAAACCTTGACTGCTGGATTTTGGCATCTTTTACTCTTTTCTCTGTGGCCTTAAAAAGAAAAATTAAAGATGTGCCTAACAGGGAGCTCAGTTCTCTGTTACACATATTTTACCCAGCTTTTTTGGGCAGCCACTTGTCCTGGGGACATTTGGATGCACCAGAGCTGCTTTCTGAAGGAAAGCACTGGGGACACATTTAGTTCAATCCTAGCTGCTGTTTAGATACTCCAATATCCTTTAATTACTTCCACTCCTAATTCCCATGCCAGTGACATCAGGTTTGGAGAAAAAAGGAAAGGTGGATCAGGGGAAATACCAAAGTGAGCATGTGAAGCTCAATGGGGCTGTGCTTCAGGGCCCTCCTCTGTGAAAAGTCCAACCCTGCCTCCTGGAAATCTCCTGTGTAGCTTTAAAAATCTTAAAAAAATTTAAAATTTTTTAAAAATGCAGGTGGCTGCTGCTGCCCCCAAAACTCTTCTGCAATGAGAACTGAGAGGATCTTCTTTGTGATTTTTCTGGTGACCAAGTGACCCTTCCTGAATCACAGGACCAGATGTGTCCCACCCCTCAGTAGATGTGGGATAGAACAATCCCTCAGTAGATGTGGGATAGAACAGGTTTTCACCCTCCTCCAAACTGCCCTGGTGGTCTGGGAGACAAAACCTCCAAAAAGCTCAGGTCACCCACCCTGGCTGTACCTGAGGAATCTCCTGTTGGGCTTGGAAAGCTTTTGCTCGTGTGCATAAATTTATTAACAACATAAATATTCTGTATTCAGCCCAACCTCAGATATTAATTCAAAGTGCAGTAGATGGAGTTATCACTTTGTACAAAGAATTTGTCATAAAATGAACAATCCAGGGAATGTGTGAAGGGGCAGAAATGACCCAAATGGACCTCACTGCTCTTACTCAGAGCACACCAGTGCTCACAGATAAATATTTTGTACAAGTTTTTAAGAAAATACTGCAAGTTCTTACACCCCAAACCTTCAACAAACCATCTGCTTTGTTTTCTCAGTGTTCTTTTGGGTACGATGCTGTTTCTTAGAAGTTCAGGGAGCATTCAGAAATACTTTACATTTTTTTTTCCTTGCCTTAAATGGCTGAATTGGTATAAAGAGATTTCCAGTTGGTTTCAAATGTGGCAGCTTCAGCAGGAGGCTCATATATCACCAGCCTAAAAAAGGCTCCTCTGCTTTTTAGAACGTTTTCCCACAGTAAAGCAAATGTTTGGGAGTAACACCAATTAGGACACACTTTTTTTTTTGGGAAAACAACCCCTCAGTGCCTTGGCACAGCCACACTCATCCTGCTGGACTCTGTGACCATCCCAGCTGGAAAACTGAGAGGAATTTGAGCTCCTGAAGCTTTTATCTGCTGATACATGGTTTAATTGAAATCTCTGTGTTAGCAAGCTTCATTGCCCATCCAGTACATTCAATTTGTAGAAGACATTGCAAAATTAAACAGCAACAAAAAAAAATCAATTCCAAACGTGCTTTAATTTCAAAGCCATCGAGCAGGACCTAATTTTTATTCTTCAATCTTTAATAATTTCCAATGTTAAATCACTGAAATGGCTGAGTTTATTCCAGTACCCAAAAAGTGACTTGGATTGCTCAGATATTAAAAACCTTCTGGTGATCATGTCAGCAGGTAAAAGATGCTGAATTTTTCATGCACAGTTTAAGGTGTAAGAATTCCTTTGCAGACTGTTTTTCCAAGGGCTGATTCTGAACCATCCCACTCCATACCTAAAACCTGTGCCAGCCTTTGGCATCTGCACCATCATTATTAAATTACCACATCAGTGACAATTTCTGAGCAGCAGGACCCCAACCAGTGCTCTGAGGAGCTGAGAAGAGGCTGAGCACTGAGCAAAAGGAAAGTGGGAATTTAATGACACTCATGGAAGTAAACGAGGAAATGTAAAGATTTTAAATTTTTGTACTTTGTTTTTTTAGAGTAAGGTGGGAAATCACTGGGATGATGTTTGTATAGTTTCTTCCCCCTGCTGAAAGCACCAAATAAAGTCAGGAATTCTCCAAAGGAGACCTGGATAAATCTAATGGCCAGAATTCCATCAGAGATGAACTTGGAGGGAAGAAGTGGCTGAGGAGAGGGTGCCTTGGTACTGAGCAGCTTCCACAGTTGCAGGACTTTCCTTCTGTCTGCATTGATGGAATTGTTTGGATTGGAACCAGAGCCAGAGCACAGCCCTGCCTGGCTGTGGCCACAGACATCCCAGGTGCTGGAGCCAGCAAGTCAGGAGCCTCTGAATTCTTCAGAGAGAAATCAGTGCAGGGATTGGATTAAAACTGTTAGATGGATTGGAGTATGTTAAACCACTCACACATAAAGCAGAGGGGAAAGTGTCTCTTTTAGTATGAGTAAGTAAGTAGGATGGGTTATGAGTGCTTTTAGTGAGTAAAAGGTCTTAGATACCAGTGTAAAAGTTTGAGTTCTAGTGAAAGTTGAAAAACATAGTCTTAGATACTAAAAGTTCCGTGGAAGCTCTAAGAACATAGATTTAAACATGATAAAGCTATAGTAGGAATATTGCTTACATTTTTTAAATAAAACAAGATAGTTTATACATAGCCTGACATGCCAAAAAACTAAAATTCTAATAACT
>VZTT01006537.1:0-19775 GCA_013400855.1 Buphagus erythrorhynchus
AAAAAAAAAAAATCTGCTCTCACCACATCCAGAGCATCAACAAAACTGGAGTTTTAGACCTGAGGAAATGCCCTTTGCACCACTGCACCAGCTCCAGAAGTGGGGTGGAAACTTGGGGTTGAGGTATTTTGTGTAAATGTTCCAAAGCGGAGAATACTTTGGAGGAAATAAAAATTTCCTTCACCCTACCCACCACGTGAGGAATCTGCTCTTCAGGCAGAAACATTTTGTGCTCAGCACCTACTTAGTCCCTTCCTGAGCCGCTCCAGTTTTCCCAAAATTCTCTTAAATTTCATACAAAAGAAAAAGTGCAAACTCTCTCCCCCATTTTTTGACCTACATTCATTTATCAAATTGTGGCTAAAAATAGCGCAAACTATGCAGAAATGTTTTAAACTTTTTTTTTTTTTTTGGCACTTTCTCTCTGTTACCATCTATTTTAAGGCTGCTCTAGCACTTTTCAAAACACAACAAATGAGGGGGATGTGGTGGGTGGAAGGGAACATTGGCATCCTGTCAGTGGGGCCACAGATGCTCCTCCAGCTCAGAGACAGAACCCAGAAAGAATTGGATCAGCAGAGTTCCTGCTCATACCCCTGAGCTGGTTCATGGTGAACACCTGCAGTTTGGAAGGGCTTTGGTTTAGGAGGTGCCCCTGCTCCATCCAGGCTCAGCTTGGGCAGAACTCACCCTCCAGCCCCACCCCAGGGGCAGAACGAGCCCGTGGCCACCTTCAGCTCACTCATGGAGACCCTGGGCAAGCAGCAGCTCTGTCTTGCTGTCTCAGAGCAGAGATCCTGTGGCCAGTGATGGGGGGCAGGAATGCCTCAGGTCACAGTGCAAAGCTGCCCTCAGCCCCAAAAACATCATAACACCTCCACAACTGCCCACCTCCAGAGCTCTCCACGGTGAAACAACTTCCCCAGCATGGAAAGGAATGTAAACAGCTTTTCCCCCACACTTAGTGAACTTAAAGATGAAGCCTTTGTGAGCATTTGTCTGGATTGTAGGTGAAGGAGGAGCCTTTTCTGGTGGCTGCCCAGCTGCTGGAGGACAACCCACAGCACATTAGCAACCTGGGAATAGCACAGCCTGCCAACCATCTTCTGACTGCAGAAACCTCTGTCATTTCCACCCAGGAAATTAGCATTTTAGGAAAAGCAGAAGCAGGAGGATTGCCACCTGCCCTTGCCCAGGGAAGCAAAACCAGTGAGTATTCAACCAAAGGCTGGAGAGAAACTATTGAAAAAGTGGGTTAAAAACAAGTACTTTGCATGGAAATAATTACAGACAGATGCACTTCTGAGCAAAGCAGCTGCTGAGCTGAGGCAGAGGAGCTCTGGTTAGTCCATTACTGGTCTCCCAGCTCCTCTCACTCCTTTCTTGTGCAGTTGTTTTTGCAGCTGGTGGCAGGGCACAGGAGGAGGATATCACCTGCAACAGGGCCTGGAGGAGCAATGAAGGCTGGAATGATCTCAGAGTGTGGTGCAGCAAAGTGCTGAGTGTTCTGTTATCACAGCTCTGCAGAGGGGACTTTTAACCCTTTCCTTTTGTTTCAGTCTCCTGGCCACCACCCCAGCTCTGCATCTTCCTCAAGAGCTGTGGGCTGGTGCAGAGGCACAGAGGGAACCTGCCAGCCTGTGGGAAGGAAGGAACTTGCCCTGGCATTAAGCACAGCTCTCCAGGCAGCCTCAAGGATGGTTACAAGCACTGGGTGCACCTCAATGCAGCCACAAAAACCCACAGCAGTTTCACCTCCAAGCAGCCCAGCATCCCAGTGAGGAGCACCAGCACCTCCCCTGAAGTCCCAAACCTGCATTACAGTGGTTTTAGTCTTGCTGCACACTGAGTTGGATCACCACAGCTCAGTCCTGCCCATCAAATCTTCATTTCCCTCCTCTACTCCAAGCCCAGACCTTCTCCAGGCTGGCCAGAGCAGCTTCCCAGGTCAGTCAGGGCAGGAAGCCACAGTGGCCACAGATTTGGTTACTGGGCATCAGGCCAGCACAGGAGAGGGGGAATTAAAGTGGATTTCAGTGTCAGCTTTAAACTGGTAACAGCAGCTGAGGGTACCCTTCAGAGCAGCCAGGGACTGAGACTGGGGCAGAACCATGCCTGGGAGCAGGAGACAGGGCTGAGCTGCAGCAGCCCAGGTCCTGCCCATGGAGCATGCCCAGCCCTTCCTTCCCACTCAGCCTGGCCAGGATCTGTCCAAGCAGCCTCCCTGAACCTCCTCCTTCAGTCCCAGCAGGCACACCCAGTGCTCCCAGCCATTCCCCCACAGCCTGAGCCTCCTGCACTCACCCTGGAGTTCAAATAAAGTGCTGTCAGGTGCCAGGGGACAACTGGGGGGGACTGGAGCACCCTGCCAGAGCGGTCTCCTGCATATTATTATAATATTTATTTAAGGAAACCAACCCTTTCACTTCTCAGCAGGCAGCATCTCATTAAATGTGTTGGGTTACTGGCTGCACCGAGCAGCTGCTGAAGTGTTGGAGCTGCTTGTCACCTTATTACAATTCACTGCCAGCTGCTCCCAGCACTCCTGCCCTTCCCTCCATTCAGTCTTATTTTTGCACTCCATGCTTCCTCAGTTCTTGCCCCCTCCCTCCATGCCCCAGCAGTAGCTGTGCTGCAGAACATACCACAGGCAGCCTCTCCTGCTTTAAAACCCTGCCAGCAGAGGGGGATGTCATTCTGAGACCTGAAAATCAGCTCCTGAATCTTGCAGCAGCCAAGCACAACCAACCCCTGGGCTGAGAACACCAGAAAGAAGATATATTGGGGGTGGGGTGGGGGGAGGAACTGCGTGAAAGCATTTGAGCAAGTTCTGCTCACCTGGAAATGGTCCTGAGGGCATTGGCAGCTTCCAGAGTTGTGGCATTAACACGTGGACCTTGCAAAAACCCCTTCTCTTTGCATAAACCCCCAACATTTCATCTGTCCATGCTGCAAATAAGACAATTTCATGGGGAAAATGAGATCAGCCCTTCCATTAATGAAAGTTAGGGAGCACAAATAAAATTATACAACAGCTGACATACCTGCAGATAAAGTGTCAAGAATCAGCAAGAAGAGGCTGCTCTGCCAAGGAAGATGAGCCAGGAGCTCAGTCCCAGAGCAGGGAGAGCCAGTTTTGGGGGGGACAGTCCTGAAGTCAGAACCAAGAAGCAAGATCAGGTAAGGCACCCACACAGCCCAACCAAGAAAAAGGAGAAAACTGAGCTTAAATACACCACCTGACTGGGGGATGAGGGTGGGTGGCTCACCTGGTGCCAGGTGAGGCTGGTCAGGGTGTTAGGGCTTGGAAAGGTGTGCAGACCCCTAGGAAAGTTCTCCTCCACAGTCCATGGGGTTTGGCCAGGGTACCAGAGCCACCACCACAGGAGGCTCCAGGACAACATGAAGCTCCTCTTACACTTTGAGATTTCCTGTGCTTGATCTCTGTGGTTAATTGCATCCTGCTCTCACTAATTACACCACAAAACCCCAGACTGAGCAATTATCAGTGCATTCCCCGAATGAGCTGTCCCCAGAATCCTGCCTGCATAGGAGCACATTTCTCTGCTGCTCCTCAGCCACTGTTGTCAGCCCAGACCCACCAGTGTGTCCCAGTGTGACCAGTGCTGCTGGTCCAGCATGGGGGGAGCAGAATGAAGATCCACCCTTCACCATGGCCATAAATCCTGATTGAAACCTCTCCTTCAACTGAAACCACACATTGCTGAAACCTCTCTCCTCTGGTCCCATCTCCTCCAGCAGGTTTGTCCTCTTGCTGATCATCTCCACTTGCACCAAATTTCATTCCTTTATATTTCTTCTCTCCTTCACTTTCTGGGTCCCATGAAGCTAATCCATAATAAGCAGCTGATGTTTTTCAGGCTGTACATTTGTAAAAAAAATGATTTGAACTCTTCCTCCTTCTCTAACAGAAAATGAATAAATAAAAGTAAAAAAATAAAATCCTCCCAGAACAAAACAGGAATGGGAATGGCAGGTTTCAGGCAGAGCCAGATAAACCACTCGAGTTTCTCTGGGCTGGGAAATGGGTCAGAAGGGGGATAGGGCTGGGGTTCCCATACTTACACCAACCACCCTCACCATGATTCTGCAGCTCTTAAGGACAGTGTGAGAATGTGAGGATTTGTGCTTGGAGAATTGGTTCAGTTAAAACCCTTTGGGTGCTTTTAAGGGCTCTAATTCATTAACCTTTCTTTGGCTGAGACCAGCTAATGGATATCCAGAAATGCAAAAAGCAATTAGACAAATTCATGGGGAAAAAAGTCTATCAACATTATTAACCACAGCCCCTCAAGAAAGTGCTTGAGCTGCAGGCAGGGAGAGCTGCTGTGGGCTGGGGAGGTGCAGCTGCTCTTTTCCCTGAATTCTACCCATTGCCTTGGCTGCTTTTGGAGATGAAGGTGCTGGGGCAGACAGACCTTTGCTCTGACAGGTAATCACTGTCCCCAAATTAAGCTTTATTGATGGTAAAGCCCAAGGATGGCAAATATTTTAGAGGCCTCACTCTATACAGAAAATATTCAAGTTTTCATTGGGCCACAAGACAGCTCCTGTGGAGAGTAAGACTTGTCAGAGAAGGTCACTTTTGGGCTGGCTGGTGCAGCTCCTGCAGCAGCTCAGCAAAGCACAGCCTCACATGGGCATCCTGTATGCTCACAACTGGGACAGGCACCTTCACACTGGGCCTCCTCCTTGACCCCAAAGAAATTCACATCCACAGGGACACAGCAGCATGGCAGTGGGGTGAGCTGGAAGCTCTGGGATGGTGCAGGTAATGGTGACAGCACTAATCCTGTCTGAGTGAGCCTTCCCTAAGGCACAGCACCTCTCCAAAAAGTAGTTCATTCATGGAAATGGGAACAAATGAGGGATGATGAATGTGAACAAGAGCTCTCAGCCCTGACCCAGAGAATGAGACAGGGTGAAGTCTGGATGAATCCTCTGTTTTTCTAGGAAAGAAGGAACCACCTGCAAATGCACAGCCTGCTCTACCTGGGACCTGGGGTATGCCAAGATGGAAAATTAGGAGGATTTCTAGGCTCCTTGATGAGCCTTTTCTGGAGCTTGTCTGCATGTGATGATCTCAAGGGAGGCCAAGTTATTATTAAACCAGAGTGTGGCCCCCTTCTCCAGGATGCCCACACTGGTTCCAGCTGGTTTTGTAGTGCTGAATGGATGTGGGTACCACCACACACCCAGCAGGGAAGCAGATCCCTGAGTCCCCAGTCCCCCCAGCTCCCAGACAGGGACAAACAGAGAAAACCTAAAAGGAGACAAAAACTAGAAGTGATGGCTATCAGCAGCCTTTAACAAATAAATTAGGGCTGCAGAAGGTTGTGTTTCCTGGAGTTAATGTGCTGTGTACACAATGTCCTGTGAGCCTCCTCCTGTGGCAGTCAGTGCAGTGTTGAGGGCATGGCAAACACAAAAGTGGGAGCTGTGGAAGCTCCACCTTTAGCCAGTGGGAGATGGAGAGCCCAGTTAAGGGTTCTGACTGGCACCTACCAAATTTGTCAACTCCCTTACACAACAGGGACAGATTCCTGTCAGCCAGGGCTACCTCATCCAGCTTCCCTGAGGAGGAACTGGCTGGATCCTTCCTGAGACCTCCTTCAATCCATGCTTCTATACATTTCCTAGCAGTTTTCAGGTGACAATAGCAGATGTTCAGCTATTCTTCACCCAGAAGGTGAACAGAATAGCAGACACTTCTGGATGTGGGTGAGAAACCACAACACTGGCAACCCCAGAGGCCAGCCTGCAGGTTGCTGAAAGCTTGTCAAGAGATGTGGATCTCTGCCAAAGAGTTTCTGGGGCAACCACGGTGATTTCCAACTGGGAAAGAATTGACCAAGTCCTTCAGAGAGTTACATCCCTGCAGTGCTGAGGGAGACCTGTGTAATCCTACCAGGGAGGCTGAAGGCCACCAAGGCTGGGGCTGCAGGAGGTGCTTCTGGCTGTGTGTGACAGGGACAAGAGCTGGAGAAGTTCAGGAGATCTGTGGGGTCATGGAGGGAAGGCTGTAAGGAAGGAGCTGCCCTGGCAGTGCTCTGGTGGAGGGGTGGGTCTGGGGGAGGATGCTGAGCTACAGCAGGTCCATGGAGCCCGTGGCAGATGTGTCCCAGGAGCCACAGCTGGGTGGAGGATTTCACTCAGCAGCTCTGCCCCAGCTGCCTGGATCTGCTGCAGCACAAGCAGGGAGATGCTCACTTTCTCCTCCTGGCTGCTGCCTGGGCAGGGTTTGCAGGGATCAAAGATCTTGAAGAGGAAGAGGAGGAGGGCTGATCACAGTCCAAAAACAAATTAGAGTGCACTGGAGGGCATTTTCTGAAAGTGCTCTTGTCATTATTTAGCAGATGCAGAAGAAATGAAATCAAAGAGACTGAAAGCTCGAATTAAAACAGACTTTGATGTTGAAATGGATTTTTTACAGTTGTAACAACAAAGCTCTTGGGAAAGGGCTCCATGGCAGTGTCAGGCTGTGCTGGCCCTTCCCTGGTCAGTCCTGCTCTCCTCCCTGCCCAGCTCAGGAAGGCAGGGACAGGGTCACAGTGCTGCTGCAAAGGGCTCCAGCTTTGCTCAGAGCTCACTGTCAAAACTCTTCACATGGTGACTCAGCTCTGCTGCATCTTCATTTTCCCCACTCCCTTCCCCCTTCCCCACCTTACATCTCCCCACATCATATCATATCATATCATATCATATCATATCAATCATACTATATCATTCTTTTTCCCGTTTCTTATAAAAAAGCAAGAGTCTGATTTCCCTCAGATGCCCTCTTTGTATCACTTCAACATTTCTCATCAGGCATTCAGCACCATGGGTGCCTCAGGTCTGTCTGGAGCTGACCTCCCCTGGCATTCCCAGCAGCTGCTCTCTCCAGATTCCTGTTTCCAAGTCAAGGCACTCGTGGGGCAGGCTGGTGTTCTGGCTGTTGTGTTGTTGGGTTTTTTAATCACAGTTTATGAAACATCTGCTGTTTATAAATTATTTCTTTTGAATGTCATAATCTTTTCAGTTGTGTGAGCCAGCAGGCACCTCTGAGCAGCAGAACAGTGCTGCCAGAATGGAATTGGCACATGTTCCAAACACTGTGCTGGGATGAGGTGTGCAGAGCCCTGTCCCAGCACACACATGTGTGCACACACATGTACAGGGCTCTGAGACCTTGGTACAGGGTGAGAAGCTGTGCATGCCCCATCCCTGGAAATGCTCGAGGCCAGGGTGGACAGGGCTTGGAGCACCCTGGGATAGTAACGGCATCTCTGCTTATGGCAGGGGGTAGAATGAGATTAATTTTGAAGTCCCTTCCAACCCAAACCATTCTCTGATTCTATGTACCCACACAGCCCCTCTCTGTGCCACAGAGAACTCTTCAGAGTCACTTCCAGGCCACAAAAAGCCTCAGAGACAACCACAACATGGGCACAAACTCAGCCTCCACCAGCCCTGACACCCAAACCAAGCAGACACACACGGTGAGCCAACACACAAACACACTCATGCCCTTTGGGAATTCCTCAAAACACAGATAACACCTTATCAGACAGACTTTTCCCAGAGGAATGATCCCCAAGAGCCTCTGACACAACACCCAGCCAAGCAACAAACCCACCTGTGCCCACCCCAGCTCTTGCTCCTCTGTGCAGGGCTGGAAATGCTGATGGACTGTGGAGGAGCAATGCCTGGTACTGAATATCTGCTTATGTAAAGTTAGGAAAGTACAGGAAAATTCTGACTAAAAGAACCAAACCATGTAAGTGATGCATTTGAACATCAAAGTGCTCTCAGCCAGCTCTACCGCATTATTTATGGTTTACTCATGGGTTTAATTTTTCTGCTTTGTTTTTTTGTTCATTTGTTGTTATTTCCTCGAGAGAACATGAGAACCCTCTGGGGGATCAGATGATTTTCTCATTCTGCTTAGTGAAAATTCTCTTATGATTGTAAAAACAAGGCAAAAATCAATAGAGGATTATTATCTGCAGGGATTCTGCTGCTTTCTGCCTGAGTGACAGCAGAGCTTTGCCAGACTGTCCCCCTGACACTGGCTCCTGCTCTAGTACCAAAGTGGAAAGGAAAGAGCAAGCACTCCTTTTTCACCAAGGGAGGCATATTTTAACTTATTTTTACTTTGGACACATTCAAGGATGTTTCAGCCCCAGTCCAAACTTTAGACCAGCTCCCTGCACATCTCTGCAGGATGGAAAAACCAAGTGGAGCTTGCACCAGCTGGTAAGATCTAACTGAGCTGACTGGGTGAAGCTTACACCACTGGGAAACCTCAGCAGAAGACTCAGCAATTTGTCCCCTTCTTTAAAAGATTATCTAAGTCCTTCTGCAAAGGCAGATGGAAAAGAAGAAGGAGAATCCATTTCTGCATTTGCAAACTTCACAAAAAGCCACAAAAGATTGGTCTAGGGATGATTTCTTTTTGGTTTAGGGCTTTTGTGGGGGTGACAAGTGTGTGCCCTGTGAACAAAGACCAAGGTGTTGACACAACCACCTCCCAGAGTCAGGAGCAGGTGGTTTTTTAGAGGCACAGACAAACTCAAACAGCTAAATACTCACTGATGGAGAAAATCACACTTATGCCCAAACCCTAAAACTCCTCTCAAGGAGTGCTCTTGTAGAGCAGCTTCTCTAGAGTCACATCCTTTCTGTGGTGTGACATTGTCTCAGAAGTCAGGCAAGGTGAACACAGGGACAAAATTGGATTAGAGGTCTTTCATACAGGCACAGGGGAGATGACCCACCAGAAGTGCCAAACCTCCCAGTTCTTTCTGTCAGGAAAGGTTTGGATCAGGGAGGACTTTTCAGAAAAGAAATACATTAAAAAAATAAAGCCACAAACTAAACCTCTTGAATGCCTTCAAATAAGAGGCTAATGATATTTTACAAATAAAACAACCAAACAATGAACGAGGAGCTGGAGGAGAGACAATATAATGAATAATTAGACAATTAGGTTAATCCTCAGGAAATGAGCTAATTCCCAGGTAGATAACAGCCTGATTAATTGTTATGCCCCAGGAGGTACCAAGCAGAACACGTCCTGCTTTGGATCTGCAGCAAATGAGCAGGCAAAAGTTCACCCTGGGGGCTTCTCCTCTCCCTTGTGGGACTGGGATCCTGCTCAGCCCTCCCACCGCAGGGATGAAGGAGGGGACAGTGCTGCAGGAGGTCACCACACACCTCCAGGGCCAACAGGAGCAGGGACATCGAGCAGGATACAGCAGGAACTTGGATTAAAATGAATGCTCCAAGCAGCTGGGCTGAGCTGAGATTTGCCTGGGTGCAGTGGAAGTTCTAGGGAAGGAAGCACGTGGTCAGCAGGGATGAGGCAGTGCTTCCCATGGACTGAGAGCCAGGAGAAACAGCAAGAGTACCATTGTGCCTGCAGGCATTATTTTTATGTCCTCAAGATTAAGATGAAATTTTATAATCATATTTATCTTGCTTCAATGGAGATATATTAGGGACATAAGAAAAGTGGAGTCTGACATTCAGATATGAATTCACCACATCAGATCTCTGTTACGTTATCCTTTATCAGCTTCTTGTATGACATGATTAAATAACATTATTTTAGTCTTTTACCCTTATTTTAGTCTTTTACCCTGAGCATCCTTGCTGGCATGGATTCTTTGAGCTCTGGTGAATTTTTTTCAGCCAGTTTCTGAGGGTAAACACAGGCACACAAAATGTGTGATGCACCAGGGTGAGGTTTTCTGTCCCTTCAGGCAACCAACAGCTGCCAGTTAATGTGGTTCCTCATTAAATCACTCATTAACACACCAGAGCTGGGCACTGCTCACACTGGGGCCGTGGCAGCCCCTGGTCCTGCTCCAGTGAGACCACCCATCTCTGCACACCTGGACAGCAATTCTGAACCTTTTTTAACTTGCCTATCATCACTTTTCCCAGCAGACAGAGCTGCAAATTGAAGCTCCTGGCAGTGGTTCTATTTTGCTGTAGCTCTCAGCACACTTGGGTCAGAGGAACTCCAAACCAGAGCCCCAGAGCCGTGGGGATGGTTTGCTGTGGCAGTGATGCTGGATGTCCCCATAACACCACATCAGCACACACAGCCAAAAGCTGGGCCCAGGCTGGCCAGGCAGCTGCAGCAAACAAACCTCAGAGTGGTGAGACATCCTCATTGCAACCCATCCTCTGCAGCAGCTGCCAGCACCTCAGCCCCTTGTGGATGCACAGGAGAAAGGGATTATATTTCTTTGCCCCACTGCAAGGCTGAGGATTAATCCTAACACTGATATAAAAAAATGCAAACTGGCATTTGGAGGAGAGGAAGGGGTAAAGCCAAGGATGGATTTTCTCACTGCACCTGCTTTGGGTGTCTGGCCATGGGCACAAGCACCCCAGAGCGAGCTCTTGTGTTTGATCCACTGGTAATAGTTTGTGAGGTAATGAACACATCTCTGCCAGAACATGGGTTCCTACATATTTGATGGTGATGCTGTAACAGTGCTTATTCTCCATTCTTCCCTCTTTCCCATCTCAGTAGCTTTCCCTTGCACAGCTGCAGAAAGAAACCCTGGACATTTTTTGTGCCTTGGAAATCTCCAGACGTTGTATGTCAAGAGGCAGGATAGAAATATGTTTGAGCTCACAACCCAGCAAAGCCACCAGCACCAGCATTATGTCAGCAGGGTGGCTCTTGTATTTATGAGCATGGGGCAGTGTTGTGGTTACCCCACAAAGACAGCAGCAGCCAGCTGGAAGCCCCCAAAATCCAGGTATTGCACTGGGGATGGGCTGGGAGGGGCATGAGCAAGGCCAAAACACCACTGCAGGGTCACACATCATGAAACCCTCTCTGGTGGCTGCCAAGGGTGCAGAGCTGGGGCAGGGAAGGTTTTCCCAGACTCAGGCAGCTTTGTGAAGGAGCCAGGTTGGAGAGATGCTGGGAGAAGGGTCTGGAATTCTGACACGATTGCTGGTGGCACTTTCACTGCAGGCAGGTCTTCCACTTTGCATTCAGGTTCAGAAATAGTCTTTGCTGAGTCTTTTCTGCCTCAAATCAAACGACATCCAGGCTCACAACACAAACAAGGCCCTCCCCAGCCCTCCTCCTGGATCCAGGGACCTCCCAAACTTGCCTGTGTATGCTCTCAGCTTGACAAGAGCCAACACAGCTCTAGGAGGGGAACATCAGCTCGTTCTTCAGATGTGCAAAGACAGCAGCACACGCTTTCCAGCAGCACCAGCTGTACTACTCGGGGCCATTACAGATAATGGTTTGATTAAGAATTTATACATGTGTTTTACCTTGTCTCTATTGCTGCTGGCAGCAGCAGCCCTCAGCTGAGAGCTAAAACCTCACAGCAGAGAGAATGCAGAGTTTAGCTAAAGGTAAACTCACTTTTCTTGGAGATGCCTCTGGGACAAAGTTTCTGGATTTCCAAGGGGAAGTGAGGCCCTTGGTGTAGGCTATGGGAACACCTTTGTCTCCTACATTCCTGTGGGGACAACAAAGCCACTCCCTGGGAGCTTGTCTGGGTGTCCCAGGCAGGCAGCAGAGATGGAATGACAATCTCCAAAGGTTATTGGGGATCCCAGAGGCCAAAGCCTCCCTCTCTCATTCCCCAGACACAGGAAAACCCAGCCCTAACCTCTGCCTGGATGCAACAAGGATGCAACTGGAGAATCTAGAAGTCAAACGGGAGGTTTGACAGTGTACTCTGTCTTGCCAAAATGAAAAGCAAAAAATTCCCAACAAACCCAGACACATACAAAAGAAAATTCAATGATTTTTTTTTTCCTAATGAATGCAGGTGGGGTTGCTCTTTTTTGGTACTTTGGGCATTTACATATAAATTGCTCTGTAATGGCTCTGCCCTCCTTCTCTTCAGTGTGTTGTCAATGAGCTGTACAGAAGGTCAGGGGCTGAGCGAATGCTGCTGCAGGCACTGGTGTGATCCTGTCCTCCTTTCCCTGCCACACTCCCTGCTGCCCACCCAGGGTACCAGGCACCCAAAAAAGCAATCAGTCACCTCAGTGATGCCAGAAGAGTCCTGTCCCAGTAGCAAGGAATTTTTCATCCCATTCCCAGTGAGGTTTTGTCCATCATGTGGATGTGTTACAGTGGCACAGCTGGCAAAGGCACTTGGGCTCTGCTGGCATCAGTGCCAGGAGGATTAATTGCATTTCCCACAGGCCTCCTCCAGCCCAGCATGCTCATGGCTGCCAGCCTGATGAGCCCCATGCTGACAGTGCTGCAGAGGCCAGCATCACCCTGAACGAGGACATCTGTCCTGAGACACCTTGGGGCACCCTGAGACAAAAAAGGGACAGAGCTGCCAGCCAGGTTCATGCAGGGTGCAGGGACAGCAAGGGGAGGCTGGCGAGTTGGGGACAGGCTGCTGACCTGGCAGGAGGGCTGGGGAACTCCAGGTGCCTCCAAGCACAGCTGCTGGTCCCCAAAGGCAGGAGGAGGGTGGCCAGAGTCCCCCATGGCAGGGCAGGTGGGAGGCAGAGCTGCCTCCATTCCTGCATCCCCCAGGATGGATAAGGCTGCCCCTGACCAAAGCAGGCTTGTGCTCCAGTCAGCTTTTGTCCAACTGAAGGGCAGGTGCAGGAGGGAGGAGTCCACAGTGATGGGAGAGCCAGGCTGGAGAGAATTGTGGAAGTGACAGAGCCACAAGGCCCTGACACTGCTCTAATTGCCTCCAACGACAGGGGAAAGGAAAGGGGAAAGGAAAGGGGAAAGGAAAGGAAAGGAAAAAAAAAGGAGAAAGGAAAGGAAAGGAGAAGGAAAGGGGAAAGGAAAGGAAAGGAAAGGAAAGGAAAGGAGAAGGAAAGGGGAAAGGAAAGGAAAGGAAAGGAAAGGAAAGGAGAGAGAAGAGAGGGAAAGGAAAGGAAAGGAAAGGAAAGGAAAGGAAAGGAAAGGAAAGGAAAGGAAAGGAAAGGAAAGGAAAGGGTTCATCCTGGAGTCTGAGCAGGAGAGTGGCTGCATCTGCAGGAGTAGGACCCCCCTGTTCACCATAACATCTGATGGAAGATGAACCAGTGCCTACAGTACATGGAGAGTGCCACAGTACACAGCTTTTCAATCCCTCCACCCCTTCCCTGGGCAGCCTGTTCCTGACAACCCTTTTGGTGAAGGGATTTTAACTAATCTCCAGTCTAAATCACACCTGGCACAGCTTGAGGCTGTTTCCTCTCCTCCTACTGCTTATTTCCAAGAGGAGAGACTGAGACTGACCCTGACCTGGTTCCACCCTCCTGGCAGGGAGTTGAAGAGAGCAGTGAGGTTCCTCTGAGCCTCCTTTTCTCCAGGCTGAGCACCCCCAATTCCCTCAGTCACTCCTCATATGAGAAGTGGTCTAGAACCTTCTCCAGCTCTGTTACTTTTCACTGAACAAAATTTTAGTTGTCTTTAACCTTTTTTTACCTTTTACTCAGCGCATCCATGAAGTAAGTCAACCAGGGGAATGGTTTGAAAGTCTGAAAGAAATCATTGCTGCAGCATTTAAACCGAGTGACACCAGGATGATCTCAGAGACAAAGCTCCTCATGCTGTGCCTTGGTAACTCCATCATTGGCAGCTCATGAGTTTAGAAAAACAGAACAAGCAGGTAACAAAAAGACAACCTGGGAGAGATATCTGCTCCTTCCTCCTTGCAAATAAACTGGAGATGCCAGGAGCAGAAGCTCTCCCAGGGATCTAAAGGCACTAGGGAGCAGCAAAGGGACAGTGGAGATCAGGTCTGAAGAGCCACCTCGGGGTACAGAGTTGTGACTCTGGGGCTACCCTGGTAAATCCAGGACTGCCAAGGCACAGAGCTGAGCATCCCCAAAAGCAATGTCTGTAAAGAGCAAATTGCTATTGTGTGAAGCAAAAAAAAAAAAAAANCAGATGCTGCCTTCAGCTCCACTCACAAACATGCAGATGGAGAGTGGAGGGGATGCTGTGGGTGCACACGTGGGCTTCTCCTCCGGTGGTGTGAATCAGCCACGCTGCAATCACAATACCCAGTGATGCTCTGTTAAATGGTTTTTAAAAAGGAGACTTAAAGGAACTCGAGTCAAATTAATACATTGAACTAGCTAGTTAGATTAAAAAAAAAAAAAAAAAAAAAAAAAGGCTGCATAAATTACCACCAATTTAGTATAATTTAAAGGACAGCCTTGTCCAAGGAGACAATTAAGCATTTCTCAGAACAAAAAGGGAGGTAAACAGGCTGAACAATAGATTTCTAAAGCCAGAGAGAGTGTGAAATCCCTCTTTTTATTAGTACTATCATAGTGCTGCAATTAAAATTGTTGCCTAGAGGAAGGAAAGGGAAGCTTTAACCCAGCCTGTTGGATGATCCCACCTCAGCACTGGCAGGACACGGTTCCACTGCTAATACAGACCCTCAAAAAGCCACTGAGGAACACAAGTGGTGGTGATTTCCACAGTGATTACAGGCAACCGGGCCAGGGTGGGCACAGCAAAGCCTAGCAAAAGCAGCCTGTGATGGCCATGGATACCTGCAGCCTTCTGGGCCAGCCAGGGACCACGAATATGAAACAGCATGAGCCAAGGGGTGCTCTGGATTCCTGAGGACCTGCTAGCTACAGGCTAGTGAGATAAGCTCATGTCCCACTCATTACCATTCCCTGGAGCCCTCCCATCTGAGATGATGAGCAAAAAGCTCGTTTAGATGATCAGGACTTCTCCCTCCCTCACCCTCTCCTGTCACCCTCCCAGGAAGCAAACCCTGTTTGCCATAATTGATGGACACAATTCCCTGCAATTAGTATTTCAGCAGCAGGTAGTTAACCCTCAGGGCAGAGCTGGATGTCTCTGTTTGGCTTGCTCTGCCTGGCCATGAATTCAGAGAAGCTCTTCAGATTCCTGTTTGTTTGCTGACCCATCAGAGCAGGCAGCCCTCTGCTCCTCCATCCAAAAAAAGCTCACTGCTCAGAGCAGCAACGTGGTCCCTCACTGCCCCTTGGATGCAGAACTCATCCCAAAAAAAACCTGGGTCATAACAGCTTCCTGCTCCAGTAACAAGGCTGAGGCTCTTCCCCTGCCAGAGTGAATGCAGACACTAATGCAAAACAGCCTAATGACCCCAGAACCCAGGCTGATATTTAGATTTGTTTAAAAGAGATTTGTTTATCCTCTAACTTCCCAATAATCTGCATTTATTTTAATTGGCACTCATGGCAAGAGCATTTCCAGGCAGCAGCTGGGGAGGTGTAATTATGCTACTGTCTGAGGCACACGCACAGCCTATGGGGATTATGCTCACAGAATAAAAAGGCAAAAAAAACCCCAAAACCAAAGAAAAGGGACAGTCATGAAAGCCATGGAACAGGTTGTCCAGAGAGGTTGTGGACTCCTCATCCCTGGAAGTGTTCAAGGCCAGGCCCTGAGCACCTTGGTGTGGTGGAAGGTGTCCCTGCCCACAGCAAGGGGCTGGAATGAGATTGTTTCCATAATTTAAACTCTTTGAACCCAAACCATTCCATAATTCTGTGACTTCTCATGATCTGGACCAGACCCAGGCCAGCATGGAAGGCTTAGAACATCACACAGACAGGCAGGCAGTGCTGGACAGAGGCTGATGTCTGCTGGGATTTCAAGGGCAGTGCCATCCACAGTGCTCTGCAAGGGAGCAGAAATGTGGCACAGAACCTTGCAGGGGTTATGAAGTGCAAGAGTTTCCCTGGAGACATAAAATATCTTATAAAATAGCATGGGTTGGAAGGCACCTTAAAGACCACCTTGTTTCAGCCCCCTGCCATGGCAGGGACACCTTCCACTGTCCCAGGGTGCTGCAAGCCCCAATGTCCAGCCTGGCCTTGGACACTGCCAGGGATCCAGGGGCAGCCACAGCTGCTCTGGGCACCCTGTGCCAGGGCCTCAGCACCCTCACAGGGAACAATTTCTTCCTAACATCTCATCTAAGCCTATTCTCTGACAAATCTTCAGTCTTTCCAACTCATATTTTCTAGACCTCCTGCACTGGGTGATGCCTGAAGGCATGCAAACACATTATGGCATTTCAGTGAGGCACTCTTCATCAGCTGAGTTCTCTTGCTCCAAATAAAAGGTGAAATGTTTTGACTTTACACTTAAAGGCAATTTAAGCCACGACCTTGGGTTTGCAGTTGGGTTGATCCAGTAGCATGCACAGAGGCCATGGCAGCTCAACACCACCACTGGCACCTCATGGAGATGCTCTTCCCCAAACTACAGCTAATTGTGCTCATAGCTCCCATTCTAATTAAAGCCTGGTTTTCTTTTTCCTCCTCATGAAATAAATGGCCAGTCTTTACCAGCTGAACTCTGTCCTAGAAAACTTTTTTTGCTTGTGAATAGTAATTTCTTTTCAGATCATTTTTAACAATATCACAGCATGCCTCAACCTCTGTCTTAAATCCTCCCTGTCCTGGATATATTAACAAAAAGCTGAGAGCCAACCTGGTTAGAATATTTAAAACTCAAATGGATAAAACCACCCGGGTTAACCACTAGTAAGATAACAAACAATATACCACCACTAAATAAACAAGAAGGAAATGCCAGAACACAAATGGGGGACTTTCCCTGCACAAATTTCCTCAGCCCCAGAATAGCAGGGCAGATTTCCCTGCGGCTTGGGGCTGTCACGGGGCTGCACCAAAAACAAGAGGGTCAGAGACAATGTCCCCACTCCCAGGCTTTCCCCATCCCCAGCACCTCGGTGTCACTGTCACATTGTCAGCCAGACCCAGAGGACACAACTCCTAAAGTGTCATTTGTTACTCTGTTACGGCCATTTTCTATATTAATTTTATGCGGCATCAAAAGCCCTTTCATATGTTAAAATCTAATTCATATGCTAATACCCAATTTATGGCAAGTTAACTATTTTTTGTCCAGTGTAATTCTCGGTGGTCATTGAGGAAGGGAGAGGTGGCAGGGGGTGGGCAGGGCTGAGCCGGGTCTGTTCCACCTCCCGGCTGTGATCCATAGGGCACATCCCTAAAATCCTCTCCGGGCTGACCCAGCCATCCCAGTCACTTCCCTGCTGGTGGCATCTCTGGCAGAGAGGCTGGCAAAGTCTGGTCTGCCTCAAAGCTGTGGAGCAGCACCTCTCCAATCGCCAGAGCTGCTCCGCTGGGTTTGTCCCAGTGCTCCAGAGATGTGCCAGGAAAACAGGGATAGAAGAAGAAAAGAAAAAAAAAATAAAAGGGAATTTTCAAATGAGTAATGGAATGATCCAGGCAGAAAATGGAACAGGACCCACCTCTGCTCACAGCAGCTGCGTTCTATCATCCCATTCCGTGGGTTTTGCCCTGTCCTGCTCTGTACAATGAATTTGGCTGCAGTTCCCCACAGACAGGCTCTGGGCTGCTCAGGACAGGCAGGAGGGGATGGGGACAGTCAGGGGTGCCCCAGTCCCCAACCTGAGTGCACAGCCCACATGCAGCACATTGTTCCACCCTCCCTCCATCCCAGGAAGAGTTTTGCACATCAGGAAGAGCACCCACACATCTGCCAGGAGCGTGTGATCAGAGCTGTCATCAGTGGGACACACAGGAGCTCAGAGCAGTCCCTTGGCCCCAGGTCCCCATCCCCAGCCTGCCACCACCACGGCCTGCATAGGTAGAACTGATCATCCAGCACACCACAGGCAAGCAGAAAATCACATGGAGGGGGCACAGAGCAAGGATAGAGAGCATATGCTAAACATAAAAAAAAACACCATAGCAGTTTAGCCTTCACCATTTTTTTTTTAACAGTCTATTTTCTGCTTGAGGAAGCAGGTGCATTTGCCATCCTCACAGCATCAGCAGCCGACAGGCTGTCAGAGGTGTGATGGCTCCAGGACAGTTGCACTGCCTGGGATTTCACATTCCTGACACATCCGATAATTATGCCAAATGAGCTCACCTCATCTTCAGCCTTGTGAGCTGCACAGATTAAATTAAGAGAAAGCTGTTAGTGTCACGGACGAGGAAGGCAGGAGGGGAGAGGCACCGCAGCCCTGCTGTGCAGGGGGATGGGGCTCACGGGTGAGCAGAGGATCCACCTGGAGGAGCCAGGGTCAGCCCTGTGCCTCCTCCCAGCTCCCAGCACTACCCTGGCACAGACACACAGCACCTCCCTCCCCTTCCCCACAGCCAGGAATTGCTTCTCCTGTCTCCCCAACTCTCTCTTCAATTAACCCTTTTTCTCAAATCCCACACGAAACACCCCAGCCCATCCAGGGGAATTTGAGCATATATGTATTTTTTGATTCTCTGACTTACATTTTTAGCGTGGAAACCTCTATGATTTATTCCAATGATATGAAGGAGCTTCCACTAGACAAAATGAAGCTGTAACTCCCTCAAGCTAAACTCCAAATTCATTTCATAATCCTTAGATAAAAGCTTAGAAGCCAGAATATTCATTACCAACCCGGGCTCCACAAGCAGCTGGGGTAGTAATGGAATGGAGCAGATTTGACACAGGGGATGTTACTACAGAAATTAGCCTGTCATAAGATTACAGGAACTAAGTGTTATTGGTGATAAGGTGTGATGTGTTAATATTAAATTATCTCACCAGTTAAAAAAAAAATGAAAAAAAAAAAAGAGGCACTGATGAAACTCACATTTATTAAGAGCCCTGAGTATGATATTAAAAGATCTAAGATAAACCAGTTTATTTCTGGGCTGGAGACCAAATTGAAAGAATTCTCCAGGAGGAATTCCTTTGAATGGAGCATTACAACAATAAAACAACAAAAAAAAAGAACCTTTAATAAATGTTGGGACTAAAGAAGCCTTAAATATCCCAGACTAATCTCTCTTGGGAGAGTTCATTAACCCTTCATTCCCTTCCTTGTTGCATCAAAACAGGGATTAACTAGAGAGTGTTTCCATAAAGCTCTGTACATCCCAAATTCTCTGTCTATAGCAAGAGGAGAAAAACAATCACACTGTGCTTTGTGCGACACAAGGCTGGGACAGGATGCTAACAAAGATTCCTGGAAAAAAAAATTAATAATAAACCAAACCACAAAGCTTAAGTGATTTGTCCAAGTCACTGGAACCAACAAGATAACAACAGGGCCATTGAGTATCTGGAGTTTGCTTAAAAATTTGATTTGTTGCCATCAGACAGCAACAAATAACAGTGGAAACTGATGTGCATTTGTTCTGAGCCGTGTGGTCACATCCATCACGCCCGCTCCATGCTCATCCGCTCACCAGTTTAAGTCAGCACAGAGAAGCCCAGGGTGAATTCATGGCTGAATTTGTGGGACACTGGGACAGGGAGGGATTTTTGAGGCAGGTATGGAGCAGCCAGGCCACAGCACAGGGATGGAGGCTCCAGGGAGCACAGCCTTGGCCCCGGCAGTGAGAGCTGGGGGCTCTGTGGGGTGACCCTGCCCTGCAGGGTGACCCTGCCTGCAGATCATGCACAGAGCTCCCATGGGTTCCGTGGGGCTCCAGCTCTGCACTGCCTGGGGGATTCACCTGGAGTTACACCTAGGTCAGAAATTAGAAGAGGTTCTCTAATCTCTTGGAGCAGTAGAGCAAGAAATATAATTTGCTTTAAAAGGCTGGTAAGTTCATTAAAGTAAACCACGAGCCACTACGTTCATGTAGGACAGACAGGATCCACCAGCTCACACTCCCCACGGGCATCTCCCTGTCTCTGTCACCCACAACAAAATGTCACCCCCAGGGCACCGAAAGATCTGTGGCAGGGGTCTATAAACATGATCTACAGTCCTAAGTGTTACAAATGGGTTGATGGT
>VZTT01006538.1:9057-19281 GCA_013400855.1 Buphagus erythrorhynchus
AAAAAAAACAAAAAACAAAAAACAAAAAACCAAAAAAAAAACCAACCGGGAAGAAAGACAACATAAAAAGAACAGGGAACAGTTAAATTTTCAGAATTGCTTTTGTCTCCGAATACATGGTTATATCAGTCATGCAGCTTTTTCAAACCAGCCATGCACCAAAATAAGCAAAAACTGAAAGCTGCAAAAGCTGCAGCAGTGCCAAAGTCCTCTGGATGTGAGTTATGAAACTACTTCATGTAGCCAAAAAAAAATGTTATCCAGCAGCTGCTGTTGAGTTTTGCTCGGTGCCATTGCAATAGCAAGTCTGGTTCAGAAGCACAGATCAGAGCAGCAGCTTTACCTCAAGCCCACCAACCTGTCTCTCAGAAGATGGGACAGTGACTTTCTTGACCTGGACACACAAAGCGTGTTAAGGTTCAGTTGTCTCATAATAAAACATAGAGGAATAGCAGAAAAGTGGCCCCGGCAAAATACCCTTTGGCCACTAAGGCAGGGGGAAGGTACCATCATGAACAGGAGTAATAGCTCTGTACCATGATTTACCATCCTTAATTACCATCTGATTTATGATCCTTCAACACATGCAGGTGAGGAAAAATTTCCTCCCCGATCAGTGCCTGGGGAAGATGCATTTCTGGATGTTCATAGCAGGACACAGCCACCTCAGAGTGAGATCACTTCAAAGAGGACTGGATTAAGAAGGAACTTCCAGAAATGCAAATCTAGGACTGACACCAATTCTGCAGTGCTGTAGACCCAGTGCAGCCTTAGGTGGGACAGGCCCACACCATCCAATTATGGTGACCAGCAGCCCTCCAAGGTCTCAGTGTGGTCTTGCAAGAAATTGCAAGACATTCTTCATAAAAACCAAGAATAACATTCTTGAACTGCAGTTGTGGAGCTTGAGAGCCTCTGCTCCGTCCCACTCACATCCCAAAACCCACTGGGCACTGTGAGCAGAGCTCTGCTGCCGACATTGCTGGGGAATCTACACTGAGGCTCAGCCACAGAGGGCAAAAGTCTATCCATGTGTTAAACAGGGTAATTCCAATGATAGGTTGCCCACGAAAGCTGTGGCTGCCCCTGGATCCCTGGCAGTGTCCAAGGCCAGGCTGGATGGGGCTTGGAGGAACCTGGGACAGTGGAAGGTGCCCCTGCCCATGGCAGGGGTGGGACTGGATGGGTTTTAAGTTCCCTTCCAATCCAAACCATTCTGAGATTCTGGAACAACCAACCCTGATTAAGTTCATTTTGGGGATCTCATTCTTCTAGCAGACAAAAAAAGTCCTGGCTTTACTCCAAGCTTTGAGGAGCCCATAGTAAACTTGGTGTTAAACTCTTTGCACATGTTACAATAACCCTCCATCCACTGCAAGATTATTTCCTGATTAATAAATAACTGCCTTGTTTGAACATGAAATACTAGTTCATCTGCAGGACTGTTGGAAGGAAGGGGAAAAACTGGGCTTTCAACCAGGAGAGTCTTCAATTGCCACTACTTGCAGTCAGGATGTAATTTTTCTGTTGCAATAAAAAATTGCATTTAATACTTAAATGATTACCACGGGCACTAACTACAGTTTCATTCACAGGCTCCAAATCTGAAGCAGTTACCACCAGTATGACACAGAGGTGTCTCTTAGCCAAGAAGAAACAAGTTGGTAACTGTTTTTTTCTTGAAAAATTACCTTTTTAAGGAAATTAGCAGAGAAACTGTGAGTGTATGTGGTTACTAACACACAGTTCCTGGAAGGAGGGAGATTCCCATCATGTTTGAATAGCCCTGCTGTGGCCACCCAAGGAGTCTTCTCGAAGCCTCCACAGCAGATCAGCACCTGTAGTTCCTAATGCAAGTCTAAACCCAATGACATACCAGGTTAACTGGAGAATAAAGTGATTTTGGAAAAATCATCCCATCCCAGTGCTTCTCCACTCGGTTATCTGCAATATTATCTCTGAAGTAGTAATTTAGGTCTTTGGATTTTGGGTTTGTCAGGGACTTTTCCACATTTTGGGGAGATCCAGGAATGAGCCAGTCCACAAACCAGCCATGGGAAGTGCTCTCTAGCACCACACTGACAGCAACACTAGGAAAAGCAACATCAACACCAGTTAAGGAACTCTTACATTCTTCTCTACCAAAAAATCACATTTTTACGATACTATGACTAAAGCTTTGAGTCTCTCAGAGAACATTCCACATGTTACAAGTCAATAGTAACTAATAAAATTGAAAATAAGCAGAAGCTAAGGGGAGCTGAATCCCACACTGCAATGCTGCCCCTTGGAACACCCCGTGCCAAGGTACTCACTCCATCTGCTCCCGTGGGAATCTGCCCGTTGACGTTGAGGCTGCGGAAAGGGGAGTGGGTGGACAAACGTTTGTCCCACTCACTCGGCCGAGGCTCAGGGACGGACTCCATGAAGTTCTTCTTCAGCTCACTGATGTTGGCATGGTGCTTCTTTATTTCTTCCTGCGTCTTATCTAGATCCTATCAGCAAAAGGACAGCATAAGTGAAGGGACATGGAGAGACCTGGGACTGCCTAAGCTGTGCTTAGCAAAGCTGCACTCAGCAGAGCTGCTGCCAACTTCCCAAACTGTGTTCACACTACAAACACACAAAGAGAGCGTCCTCTCTCCTCTTCTTTGATTAATTGGGATAAACTGCAACCCAGGAACAGGGTCTCCTTCAGCAGCAGGACACGCCATTGGTTCATCTCAAGCTACGCCAAACCAGGTGACAGCTGAGCTGGAATATCATGTATTTTCCCCAAACAGGATTTTTTAAAGTTGTGAGACTATATTTCTTCGGGTTACTTAATTTAACATCGTTAAGTTTTGTGGGTTTGCTTTCTTTTCCCTCTGCTAGCCTGAGTATTTCTAGGTATTAATACAATTGATGGTAAAGAAAATGTTTTCCCCCATTTTATTTACTCTCTTCATACCCGTTTCTCTTTTATCCTAGCAGAAATTATCTTTGCTTCCAGAATATCCGCATTACCATTTTTTCCCCTCCCTCTCATCTCATCCCTCCAGGAGCTATCATAGGAGGTTTTAGACTTCAGAAACAAAGATGAGATAATTTTTTTTGGAAAAAAATCAAACTGAAACTTTATTTTATGCTGGATCAATCAAGAAACTCCTGCTAAAATTTTCATCTGGAAAAAGTCAGATTTTTAGTCTGTGATGCCAGTTTACAGCATAAACACACAGACTTCAAGGCAAGTCAACTTGTTAAAAACAGTTCTTCCTTGCAAGCAAACCAGAGGCTGTAGAAAAGAAAGCTTTTGCAAAAGTCAAACAACATCTTTTCAGGACAGGGCCAAAAAGTAGCAAGAAAGGTGGAAATCAAGGTCAGTACAAGCATCATCAGGAAATTTCACTATTTTTGTGCTTTTAGTTGTAACTCAGCCCATTGACTTTAGAAGATGGGACAGCAAATGCATCCCTGAAGGAGGGCCCTCCCAAAAATCTCCATTCCTGCAGTTCACCCAGGACACACCACCCTCCCTCCACAGGGCTAAACCCCAAACGACTCTTTAACAATATTTACTCTTTTTGGCACAGTTCCAGGGGGAATTTTGACTTCTATCCTAGATGAAAATATAAAGCAAGTGCCTGCTATGTAGGAAAAAAAGGTAGAAATGAATCTGTTGTGGACTCTGGGGTAAATCCCTGCCTGGTCCAAGAATTCTACAGCTTTTCCTGGCTCAGAGAAGAGAGAAGGACCACCTTGGCTTTCCAGCACTGCACAGGAGCAGGGCCTAGGAGGACTGGCAGAGGAGCCAAAGCCACGAGGAGCTACGTGGAGCTGGGTCTGGGAAGCACCTTCAGGAAGCAGCTTGATCAGCATCACCCTTTTCCTCCTGTTTTGCCCTTTCTGCAGGAACCCAGTGCATGTGGAGCACTAAAAGGCTGTCAGTAAAATCAACAGGCAGCTTCAGGAGGGTGAGGTCTGCCAGGAAAATAACTGATCCGCCAAGTGCATGGATTAAAAAAATAAAGGGCATAAAGGGGGTGACCTGCTGGGTCAGTCCTGTTGTAGGGGAGGGCTGGAGCACCTGCAACAGAACCGTGGGAAAGGGAGTGGGGAGGGAAAGGGCTTGGAGGCAAGTATTGCACTGATGGGAAAAAGGAGGTTAGAAGCAATGACAAAGCTCTGTCTGGGGTTGGGAAACTGCAGCTGTTTGAGTTGGGTGAAAAAGCAACAGGCACGGTCTTCAGAGCGCTCCAGCGATGACCAAACTCTGCCCATCATGTGCAGACCCTTCACTTGTGACTCAAAGCTCTATGTTGTAGCAGTCAAAAAAACAGAAAAATCCCAACCAAACAAAAAAACCAAGGGAAAAAAAAAAAAAAATCCAAAAAACCAATGAAACCCAGAGAGAAGCTGCAAAACTTTGAACATTCTGATGAGGCGAAGGCAGTTAGTATACTCCACTTTCAAGAGATACCACCAGGGAAATCTACGAGCTGCTGGTGCTACAAGTTTGAGTAGAAACACGTAACACAGGACCAGAGTATCAGAAGCCACAAAACATCTCCCATAGCAGACTGTATTAAAGAAAATAAAATATATGATTGGCATGGTCTGTTCTGAGACTGAGCTTAGGTGAAACCAAGTGGAAAGGGCTCCCAAATCCAAGGGGAAGAGCTCTAATGCAGAAGGATGAGCCACCCATGACCACTGAGCCTCTCTATCAGATCCAGAGGGACCTGGCACTGAGGCAGGATGGGGACCAGGGGTGGTGAGGTGATGCAAGGCCAGGAAGGGCTGGGAGGAGGATGGAAAAGCTGCAAACACCAGTGCAGCATCCAAAAGGATCTCTCCTGCCTGAAGCACCTTCCAATATCCCAGGTTGCTCCAAACTCTGTCCAGCCTGGCCTTGGGACACTTCCAGGGATCCCAGGGCAGCCACAGCTGCTCTAGGCAGTCTTTCCCAATTTCACCAGCAGCTCATCCTGAATTTTGTATTTTCACAGACTGGATTTTCCCCCAGGAAAATAATTTGTTTCAAGCAGTGAAAAACTGGTCAATGAGCCCAACACTACAACCCATGACCCCCTGAGCAGCCAGTGGGTCCCAGAGCAGATCTGAGCACCGCCAATCATGTATTTTGGGGAGGTATGAGAGAATGAAAGTCAGAAGAGGAAGAAGGCCTGCACATCATCAAGTTTACTGTCACCATGCAGAAGCATAATTAAAAAATCAAATCAAATCAAAAGGTCTTTCATGCAAGAGCATGCAAAAACAAAGGCAGCAGCAGAAGAGGAAGAAGTTCAGCGCAGATGCAGAAGGTTTAGCAAATGCAACTCAAAAAAAGCTTCAAGTTCATACAAACCTCCAACATTAAATTGCTATGCCTGATATAAATGTTTTCACCATCTAGCCTCTTTGACCTCTTCTGTGAAAATGAAAGAAAAGGGGGAAACAAAACAAAACAAAAAAAAGCACAAAAAATTAAAACATTGGTCTTGCGGGATTGATAAATCGGCAAATTAAAAAGTTAACTGAGGGTTGGGGGTGCAGCGCTGTGGCAGCATGGGGTGGGAATTCCCACTGGGAATGGGCATCTGGCTCATGGAGAATGGGAGATGCAATGAGTCCTTTAAAGAGACAGCTCCCAGAGGGCCTTGGCCCTGGCCACAAAGAGACAATTCCTGGTTTTCTGTGGAACAGTCACCACACCACATTCCTGAGAGATGCAGGCCCACCCCTGAGTTCGAGGCTGCACTGCCTGGGGGCACTTCTAGGAGGTCCCAATGTGCACAGCAACTGCACCTTAACCACTTCCCCATCTTGGATGTTTCCCTATTACTTAATCAATACCAAAAAAGCTTTCTCCTGACTTTTGTTTCGCATTTCCTGCAATGCAGGCTACATTTGGTTTCTAACTAAATTTGTTACAGAGAAGAAATTTCATACATCAAACCAAGTGTGTTTCTTTTTAACATTCAACATGCATAATTTCAGTAATCAGGCTGTCTATGGGACAAAAAGCTATTAACTTCCAAATCAAGTAATTGATAGTTTAAAGAAAACCAACACCCCAACCCAAAGCCCATGAAGAAATTGGAGCAATGTCTTTTTAAACAGATTACAGATGCATGAATGATATGGCAAATTTGGCTGGTGAAAGGGTAAAATGGCTAACCTTCCTCATTCTTATCAGCTCTTCCTCTTTTTCTGCAGGCTGCTGCTGTTGGGCAGTGATAAAAAAAAAAATTGTTGGTTCATTTAACTATGTTGAACCTTGAAAAAAAAAAAGAAGTGTGAGCAACCTAAACTGAATTATTAGCACAAACCTGGGGCTGGGCACCATTCATGGTGGGGATTGTGACCTCAATGTGTTTTCTCCTCACCTACATTTAAGAAATAAATTGGTAAAAACATTTCTTGTTAGTAGATTTGTTCCAAGAAACCATTTAGTTTCCAAACACAGCTGCATAAAGTTGGTTTTGAAGTGATGTGGGAACATGCAAAAACCAACATGCAGCCCTGGGCAGGGGTTAATGACACAGCAGCTCCCCAGCACTCTGTTAGTCAACAGCATGTTAAATAATTCCTCTAGCTTGAGAATTATTTGTATTTGAAACCAGTGCTCTCCAGTGCGTCTGAAGAAGGACTTCCCACTTGCATTAGCTTGGTCAGGCAATGTTTTCAAATGGCATTTGCAGCCGGATCTCCCAGTGAAAATCCAAACAAAGCAACATGCTCAAATTAAGATAGACCTTCCCCGAACAAGAAATTATTGGTTATATCACAGGTATTATGTTGGCAAAGGCGGTAAGAAGAGGCATAGCTACAAAACCAAGCCTAACATCACAAATTAGGTTATTTTCTGTCCGTAAGTAGAGAGCCAATATTGCCTTAACACTTCAAGGGAAGTATTTAAGGGAAACTGGATTGCCAAGTACTCTGAAGGCAAAATCATCACTGGGTGTTAAAAGAAGTGATGCAGCTCCATTGGAGAAACAGGAAATTTGGTACATTCAAATTCACATTTTCCTCCCATATCTATATTTAAAGGGTAAAAAAATTCCAATGTTTAAGCATTTAGGAAAAAACCTGTAATAAGTAAGATGGGATAAGTAAAATTTCCTCATTCTCAGTGTAACATGAGGGAGGGGGAGCAGTTGGGCAGGAACAGCAGGATCGGATCTCTGTGCTCTGATTCCCACCCCACAGTGCCAGCCTGAAGTTTCCTTCAGCAGTTTCATTTAAAAATTACTGTTCATGCAGGCCATGGAATTTTTTTAAGCATCTGCCCATTCTTCACCTCCCTCTCCAAACCTTAATTAATAGGAATCTTCCCTGGAGATGCTCACACAAGACCCACTGTGTGATATGTTTAGAATTATGTGGCTCCAGCAATGCAGAGAACAGCTTAATTTTGGAGCAATGTGAAAATTGTGTCTCAAGGCAAACACTTCTGCTGCACCACTGCAAGGTTTCAGTAAGTCAGTAAGATCTGCTGAATATTAAGGACACTGTAATATCAACAATAATTTTGCACATTATTTTGACTTATTAGAACAGCACACACATATCAATCACAGCAAAGAACTCAGACATTTGCAGGAAGATCAAATAATGGTTTAAAGTACTGAATTTAAACAAGAAACTCCCCAAGGTCTCACCAGTGCCATTTTCAACTAAAGTTTTAGTCCAGTTTGCAGCACTGGATTACCAGCTCTCCCAGCAAAAGCCTATCAGGGTGAAAAACATTCTGGTGCTGGGCTGCACACCAGATCCATTATCACTGATTTCACTGGAATTCCCTCCTGCTGTCATACCAGGAATCAGGGGCCACAGCCTGGCCACGTGTGAGCTCTGAACTCTAGTTCCATGATCACGTGCAGCTCTTGCCAGTGTTTTTAACCATCTATCAGCAGGCTGCACTTGCTTTGACTACAACCACCAAAACCCGGCTGCCCTGGAGCTCCTTCTTCCACCTGGAATGTCAGGGCTGGGATTTCCCTGGCACCCAGACCCCTGTGCTGCTTCCACCTGCCACCGGGGAGAGGGATAAACCCCTCATCTCCCAGGAGAGAGCTGCTGCTTTGGGGTGACTTCTTGAGCGGTGCTCCGCCAGAGACTCTGCTCTGACCTACCCTTGAGGCATCCACTGGCTCCTTGGGTTTCTCCGGTGGAAATTCTTCACATCTCACATCAGATTTCGCTGTTTCCTTCCCTACTTTAGATGTGGCCACGTCCTTCATGTCGGATTTGGCTGGGGCTGGCTCTGCAGTGTGGCTCTGAGCGATGGCCGGGGCTGAGGTGGGCCGGGGACTCCGCTCTGGGGTTATCACAGCCACTGCTGAGGATGAGGGACAGACAGGGACAAGGTTCAGAGCAGGTAACTTTTCAAAGGACTAGGCAAAGTCTTTCCAACTTACAGTGCTGTCATTTAAAAAGAAAAGGAGGAGGAGGAGGATGAAAGAAAAGGGAAAAGAAATAAAGATGTTGAGCAAAGCAGCTTGTGCATTTAGTATGGGAGAGTTGAGAGTATTTTCCCTATGGTTTAAAGTAAAATCAAACAAAACCCACACCAGATGGTTTACAAAAAGCAAGCTTGCACTCTGCAGAGAAGCCACACCAGAAAGGTAAATCTATTTTTGACACTGTGCCAAGGATTTCTGGGTCCTTCACACACAACTGACACAAACTCCACTCCAGTGCAACTAGAAAAGACACAGCTTGAGGAGTTCTGTACTCATGGGCATCTCTTCAAGCAGAAACAGATGGCTTCTGGAAGAGAAACACAGGCTTCCCATCTTTCCCCCCCCCAAAAAAATAATCAACAAGCATTGCTCTAGAAAACTGAGCAACTTGTCGGTGGGTTTCAAGGCAGGCTGAGGCTGCGTGTCCAAGCTGGGTATCTTCAAGGTGGCAGAGTGGGAAGATACCCAGCACCTCCAGACCAGTGACAGTGCAGAAATGAACAGCATGCTGCCAAAAATCATCTTTTCAGAGGATCACAGTTGTAAATACAAGCACTAGGTCCACACAAAATCAACTGACTACTCCTTTCCTTCAACTCCTGATTTACCAGGCAGTTGCCTGACCCCAAGGAAATATTCAAGCCAAAGCTGTGCAAAAAAGCAAGCCCAATTAATTTCCTGTGTGTACCTGGGGATACAATAACCTATTTGGTTCTCCTAATATTGATTTTTAGGGATGTTTCACTAAAAAGATACCCTGTCACATAAAAGAGTATCTTTGATGTGGTCTCACATTCCCAAAATCACAGTTTGCAGCAGGATCATACTGTGTATCCTATTCCAGCCAACATAAGGTCACTCATGCCCAGCCAGTCACTCATAGAAAATCTGCTGTTAAAATAAAAATTGTAATTTGAAGCAACTCCTTAGTAAGAATTCCTGTTGTACTGAAAAGGTAACAACATCTCATCTGTGTCTTAATAAAACATAGAGAGAATCAGGTATCCATGTGGCCAAAAATGTACAAGGTGGAGGCAAAAAGAAGAATTTTTTTCAAGTTCTGAATTTCCAGAGATTGGAATTACACTTTCAAGACAAACTCCTGGACACCACATTCTGTTGTAAACAACCTTAAAACCTACCCCACCACTGCCAGTTGCACTCTCTCCCTGCTCCTCAGCACAGCAGCTCATTTCTGTGACCCAGGCACTGTGTTATCCTCCTTGAAGGACAACGGGAGCTGTGTCCTAGTGTATTCATGCCACGGAAGCAGTGACAGCCGCTGGGAAGGTTGTACAGAGGTGGGATGGCAGGGATGGCCGGGATGGCCGGGATGAGGAGGATGCTGGGAGTGCAAAGCTGTCATTGCGGTGGTACCTGACTCCTTCGGCAACGGCTCTAGTTCTCTCACCACCATCATTTTCTCTTCTTCCTCCTCTTCAACTGGGCTTATCTCAATACTGCCAAGATCACGTTTGGCTAAAAAGGGATGTGTTAAAATGCCACCTTAAACGGGAAGCAGCAAAGGAAATATTGCCACCAGTAAATCCACAGGGCCATCTCTCTTGCTGCTCTCCCAGAGCATCAAGACATGCAGGAAAAATGGTAACAGATATCAGGCTTCTCCTGTGCCATCCATCAATGAGTTCTGGGCTGCCAGAACTGTGTTTTAGTTACATTTGCCTGATAACTGCCTTTGGCTATTTTGACACATGATTTAAACACAGTAAAAAGCACTGAGATATAAAACTGGATGGAACTGGATGATTTTTAA
>VZTT01006540.1:877-15144 GCA_013400855.1 Buphagus erythrorhynchus
AAATGGGACATGGTTCAGAAGCGCCTGAAAATCTGAACAGTCTTTCTGTCCACACAACTTTTGTGGCACTTAGAGAGACTGCTTACATTTCCGCCTCACTTCTGGGATAGTAAGAGGCAACAAAAGTGTGAGTATTTCATCCCATAAAGCTCTGAAATATAAGAGTGTCAATAATTCCTATGATGCATTAGAGAACTTAAAATTTAAAAGGGTTCTAGTTAACAGTTTTTGAGATATTATGAGTTTGGATGCATTAATGTATTGGATGAATGAATGTATTGCTTAAAAGTTCCTGTTTCTGGTAGTGTTTCCTCTCTCTGTTAACTCTTCACCTTTGATATAAAATGACAATATCAACAACTATTTCGGAAATAAGTGAGAATCCTGATTTAGCTGGGTTCCAACAGTTTTCCCAGTTTGGTCTGGTCAGAAGTGTAAGACCCCGACTCATATCTCTGAATGAAAGATAAAAAGCTTTTATTGTCTGAGTTAGCCTCACCTGACAAAGCAAAACATTGTTTTGAGAGCAGAGCTGTAGCTCCTGCTAGAAGTCATTTCATGACATAGATGTGAGCAATTCTAATGAATAAATAGTGAAAGAGACTTTGTTCCTCTCATGTCTACCACCTTCTCGCTCCCCAGAAAAAATCCTTTTAGGCATGCATACTTTTTCTTTCCCAACTTCTAGTTATATGAGAAGAAGGCAGAAAGGACAGGGAAAGGTGAATGAAATGTGCTGGTTAGTCCAAGTCAGCATTCTCTGGGCATGCCACTTCATAACCCAGGTATAGCATTTTATATCATCTTTCTGTGTCCTTCTGTCTCCCTTCAGGACATTACTGAGGTTACTGCCTCTTTAGAAATGCTGACCTAATTAACTTCCATAGCTGCCTGTGACTTACATGTCAATTCACACCTTGGTTTAAATGCAGTTGGCAAAGCTCCCAAGGGCTTCATAGGTGCAAGATCCTGCTTTAATACCTATTTATATGACAGTCTAATGGGTTTCTGCTTTTCCAGGGCTTTCTGCTAGCAGTGTAGAAAGGGAAGCAGAATTATAGCACTTAGGGTCATTAAAATAAGAGGTGTGAAACGGATGACATACCTGAGAGCAGCAGGAGACCATCACATAGCATGGACAGGATCTTGGAGAAGCTGTGGGGTTGAAGTGAGAAGAAGTCAAGTGAAAAATGGGAAAGCTAATCTGGTTAAACATCAGAATAAGCATCCGATTCTCTACTTCACCACAAACACTGATTCAAAATACCAAAATACTTGAGAGCTTTAAGTGGAGTTGTGATGAAATAGAAACTTATTAGTTAGTCATGAAAATCATAAATAGTTGTGAAGGAGTTGGGGATAGATAAAATCAACAGGTTTGGATTCTTCTAAGCAGAAGGTTCTTATACACTTGACAGGTTCTTTTTCCAGATTTTTAATAATAATTCTTGATGTTTTAATTGATCCTAAGGCTTTTCTTTTGACTGCCTAGTAAACACCTATTTCAATGCTTATTTGAAAACAGATGGGAATTTCCTTGCTTATTTACTCCTTGCATTTTTGCATTCCCACAGGGAATGATACAGTGGTTGCTATTCCCTATGGAAGCAGACAAGTTCGGCTGGTGCTGAAAGGACCCGATCATTTATGTAAGTAGAAGAAGTTGGTGTACACTTGTTTAAGAGAGCCTTGGTAACCTACAGTGCTCTGTTTGCAGCGTGGTGTCTGGTTTCCCTCTCTCAGATCACTGATTCCAACACACAGATGAGTCCTGCTCTCAGAAGTTTTCCTCAGACCCAGTTACTTCAGTGGTACACTCTTTTCAAAGCAGACCTTGGCCAGCAGTGCAGAGTTCTTTGCCCCTCCATAATTTTTCTGTCATTTCTGTTTGCTTATCCTTTGGCTGGCTCACTTGGTGTCAAGTGCTTTTGTTTAAAATTAATAAAATACGTACTGAGTGAAATATTGAGAACAGTAAAGTATAAGCTTCCCTGCAGCTCAGCTCAGCCGTCAAGCTGCTCATGACTTTTACACATTTCTGTTATGATTTTTCTCTCTCCCCTAGATACACATATGCACTCACACCATGTGTGTGTGCATGCACACACACACAAAATCACACTCTAAAGATCTGAAACCGCATACAAAAATGAAACTTTGTTCTTTAGCAGTGATACTGCTCCAAGGAGTTAAGACCACTGAGTTCTGTTAGTCCATAGCAGAATTCATAGCCACTTATAGTGGCTATAACACTTTCCTGCTTCATCATTGTATCCCAGCAGCTGTATATCCCTCTTTTCTGGGAGGAATCTTAGGATTTAAGAATACTGTGTTAGAGCTGAAGGCAAATCCATTTATTCATGAATGGAAACTCCTTGCACCCCTCTCCCTCATCTTACAGTGCAGTAGCTGCTCACAAGCTGCTTCCTTTCTCATCAGCAGCAAATGAATATTAGAGATTAGAAAATACAATTTACTTGTCAGAATAAAACCCCAAAGTTGTACTGCTTGACCTCTCAGTAGCAAAAATTATTGTAAGATAAGTCAGGCTACTCTTCTCCTTTTCCAAAAGTCTTTAGGAATTTTCTGCAGCACAGACCATTTATGTCTTCTGTGTTTGTCAGTATAGAAACAAACATGAGTGTCAGCAAAGATGTGAAACACCAAATCATTTCACTGTCTTCATATTTTCTTTCACCCTAAAATTTCATACAGGTATCAAAATAAGGGATGGATTACTAGTCCTGTACTGTAACTCCCTACTTGTGTTGAGAAAGCAGTGGGTTCTTCAGATTTAAAGCTGTGGAAAAAGACCAGCAAATTATAGGTTATAAACCAAGAAAAAATATATTATGTTTCTGTTAAAAGTTCAAATGCAGCCTGTACCTCAGTTTTAAGTGCTCCTTCCAGGGTGATTCCTTTGAACTTTCTCCTCCTTTTTGTCCTGGAGGTTTGGCAGATTCAGGGATGGCAGTGGCACAGCCAGAGGTTTTTCTGACAGGAAAAATCCCAAAAATCTGCTGTTTTCCCCAAAAAACCTCATCCANTTGTACTTTTGTTATTGTTTCAGTGAAATTGAGCTGTAAGACAGCTCAGAGAGAAATGAGATTTTAGCTGAAGAGATGGATCTAAAGCTTCACTCAGGCCATATCATATTTCATGACAAAAATATTTGAATCAGCAAGGTCTGCTTCAGTCACTGGTTGAGATTTAGATTAACTGCACTGTGTAAACATGAATAAGTCCAAATATATCTCTTTCTTGTTTCAGATGTCTCCATGAATCTTTCTGTTCACCCATAAAAGGATTTTATATATGTATGAGCTACAGTCAGTTGCAAGGGGAGGGAGTATTTTGCCCTGAGAACTTCGGTTGTGGGAGAAGTCAACGGGAGGCTGATTATATATACACAAGTCTTAAAACCATCTTTATTCCTGATGCATGCAGCCTTGTCCAAAAACAAATAGATGGCCAAATGCATCACAAAGGAAGCGACTGTTCTCACTGAAATCCAAGGAATTCATCATTACAGTGCTAATTCTTAGTGTACTGCCTCAGCACTTCCCCCATTAATTAATTCCCTTAATCCATCATGAAAAGCAGTCTAATTACTGCAATTACATTTTTTGTTCACCAATTAACAACTTAATATATGCAAATAAAAACATTTTTTTCTTTTTATTGTCTTATCTCCATCATAGGTTAATAGAATGGCTTAGCTGTCTCACTGTGTTGGAGGTTTTGTGCCTATATTCATAAATATATGTGAAAGGTTTGCAGTTTTGCAATCTTTCATTATTAAATGCCCTGTCATTTTTAAATAACTACCAGAAGCAGTTTACTGGTGAATGTGCTGTAAAGCATAATGTAGAGTTGGTAGGGATGCTAGCTGAATGATGAAACAAACCTACTTTCTGACTGTTGATTTCTATTTAAGAAATTATCATTACTTTTAATATGACAATCAGAAATAGCTATTACAAAACAGTATTGGAATTAATGCCCACTTTTGGGGAGCAGTGAATACAGAGAGAGCCAGATGGAGAACTCAGAAAGGTTCAGCACCCACCTTCCCCTTCTACTCCACTGGGATGGGTCAGACTGCTTCTGGAGAGGAAATGGGATTGCCATCATACTGATCTTTCTTTCCTGGATATCCTGCTTTCAGTTAATTGTCTTCCACAGCAACATGTGGTTAGTGACCTTTGAACTGAAAGAGGGTACAGCAACTTAGCAGTGCTCGTGGGCCAAGGTCTGAGTCACGCTCCACACAGGAGCATGACTTACTGAGGGTGAGTTAAACAGCAGCAAATATGCCTGGCAAGGAATGGATTAGTATGTCTGGAAGAGAGTAAAAACATGACCTATGGGTGAGGAGGAGAACGTGAGCTAAAAGTCTAAGGGTTGAATGAAGACGAAAAGCAGATAGAAGAGAAAAAATAAAAGGAAAGTGTGCAAATGTGAATAACCATGGGAAAAGAGTTGCAATATTACTAATTTGTTCTGGATTTTTTTTTTCTGCTCTCACTTCAAATTGCAATGCTTTGGTTTCCTGACAATTTTTTTCTATTTGTCAGATTTGGAAACTAAGACTCTCCAAGGTGTGAAGAGTGAAAACAGCCTCAGCACCACGGGCTCCTTCCTTGTAGAAAATTCTAGCATTGATTTCCAGAAGTTTCCTGACAAAGAGATCTTAAGAATATCTGGGCCTCTCACTGCAGACTTTACTATCAAGGTGAGGGTCATTGGTTATTGACATCTGGGAGCAGCATAAAGTAAGACAAGATGTACTAGGAAGATGAAATAGATTTTTCTAGATCTTAATTTTCCAGCAGATGTTTATCACAAAGCCTAATCCAGGCTATCTCTTGAACTCTACATGTAATTCTTTATGGTTGTATATTTGATGAAAGCCTCACTGGAAACTCCTCAGGAGAGAGAGACTGCATTTATGTCAAGGAAGGCATAGCCAATATGTGCCCTAAAAAGAAAAGATTAACTCATTTCAAGAAAAGACAGATTACTTTCTATATGCACTACTGAGGTACTTATAAATCAAGGACATCCAGTTTTCTTTGTCTGTGATAAGTAAAAAATATATGTTTGGCCCATAGTTTTTAGGTGTACACTAGTGTAGCTGCACGGAAGACTGTAAGAGAGTGAAGAGTCAAGTCCCCAAGTTCTAAAATAAATGGGATAACTTCGCTTGAGAAGTCATGGCATCATTTTGAAGTTCTGATTTTTCTTGCACTGGCAATAAGAGGAAAATTTTTTCTTCCCATTAGAGCACTTCTATTCTTCCAGGTAATACAAAACACATTGCTGGAAGCAATGCACACATACTGTGGAAAAACAAACATATGAAAAACAACATTTGGGAGTTGCAATAAAATAAAGTCTTTTCCAGTAGGTCCAAGGAACCTGAAAGATTTCAGCTGTAAAACTGTAAAACCTGTATCATGTTCAGGACTATGTAGATTTTCTACTGTGAGTCCCAGAAGCAGATGACATTTGCTTTAACCATGAGCTAATGGCAGCAAGAGGTTTGAAGAGTGAACTGGAAAATGTCCTAAGTGATTGTCCTGGGTTAAGCTGAGCGGGGCTGGAATGGGTTAGCCTGGGAAGTAGCACAGTCCTGTAGACTGTCCCCTGCCCATTGTGGTATGTTAGCAGCTGAAAAAGCAAATTGCAATTTTCAGAACTCATTCACAAGGAGAAGCCTGAACTAAGGAATATGTTCCTTCCTCTTTGAATGGCAGAACAAAAATGCCTTACTAAAATAGATACTGTTCAACTCAAAGTATCTGAAACTCATTTACCTCTTTTACAGATGATAGAGAGATGGCAAACATCAGTGCAATGTAAACAGTATTTCTCTTTTTATTTTATTTCTGCTGTCTGTGAATTTCTGGCAGCCTAGTTACAATATATTTGTGGGAAACAGTTAATAATGTAGACCAATTGTCGTTAAAGGGTAACAGGAGGGTTGTACTCTTTGCCTTATATTTCCACTATTGTCTTTTATGACAGGGAAAATACCTTTATCCCTTAGTGCTTGCATTTCCTTCTCTATCAAAGCAAGGTAAGAAATGCTGGTTAAATCAAAGGAGCACCCTGTCTAAGTGATGACAGTCTGAGCAATATGAGTGTACAAGTTGGCTAGGCATGGGCAGAACAGACACTACTGAATTGAGATGAAACTATTTTAAGTTCTTCTATGTGTTTTCACCTTTGAAAGTCAAAGTAACATGACTCATTAGGTGTTAAATCTATTGTCTTTTGTGGATATAGAAAAATACACCAAAAACTCCCAACCAACTGTTCATGGCTGTAGGACCTTTTCTAAGGTTAGAATTAAATTTTGCATGGGTTTAGGCACTAAAATACTCTTTTCTTTTGAATCATGGTTAATTTTTTTAATCAACAGCCATAGAAGATACTTCAGCTACTACTTCATGCAACACAGATATTATTCTGCACTATTAAATTATTTTTTTAACAGTTTTCTTCTTCTTCTGGATATTTATTTTATTAGATTTTACCAGATATGAGCATACACAGATGCATGTGCAGATGCATGTGATCCAAGATGCTAACTCTCAGTTGTGTCAAGCTTGGAATGCTTTTCATACTTGCTTTATCTATGATGATTTTGCTTTCAGGTTTTGAAGTTAAAGTACTTCTCTTTAAAAAATCAGATGAAATATTTCTCTGTGGTGTTAGTAAGGTTTCCTTATGAAGTGGGATCTCTTTGGATGTCAAGATTTACTTTCCTGGCCCAAGGCAGATTTTTACGTAAACAGATCTAAATGAATTTGTAGATGTAACAGAACTCTAGTTTTAGAATCATTGTCTCCAGAATTATTCTTGTAATGCTTTTCACTTGACCCTGAATGCTCTTATTCAGACAGGTCAAGTAAAACACCTGGATATATTCAGAAGTAGAAACTCGGTGTGAGACTTGACACTTAACTTTCTTTATTGGTAACACAGAGTGCTTTAAAATTGCAAGAAGTAACCTAATGCTGTTCCTGGAGGAGCTGAGTTGTATAATTACTGGATTTCTGTACTGTATAATGGTCAATGGTAAATTGCTCATATGCAAAACTCTTGGAAATCTTTTCACAAGATGTGTAAATAGTAAAAATAATTCAGTGAAACAGCTGTATTTAAAAGAAAAAGATGTTATCACAAAATTGAAGAAGGAGCAAAGTTTTTCATTTTCTTATTTTTCATATCGATCATTTGAGAATTATAAGTATCTACTGTAAACTTTGATTTTTGAAAGGCAAAAGACCTGGAAAACATGGTAGTAAACTTAAATCCCACTAGAACTACTTTTCTGTAAGAAAATTGTGACATGTTTGGTACAATCCTGAAGAAATGAAGGTCCATTTTCACTTGGAAATCAGTCTGTTTCTGTGGTCTAGAGATAAAAGTAGTAATATTACACAGGAGGGCATGTCCTTTAGGGCAGAGCTGCCCTGATCTGCTCTGTTGCCAGTGTCGTGTTTGTTCACTTATCTGTGCTAAAACATCTCCTCTGTTGATAGCAATGCCTGCACTTTTCAGATCCTAAACAGAGAATCTTGGGGTACTCAGTTCATGTCACACGTCTGCTCTCCTCTGAGCAGGACGAAGCAGTAAGTACTGTCAGATGGAGTCTAGAGATGACCATATAATGAGTCACCACCAGACGACTGTAAGTATGAGCTACATTAGTGGCAGGCTTAGGGGAGCCACCCGTAGGGACTGCCAGTGAGGAGTGAGGCTGGCAAAGCACAAGTTGATTGCTGCACAGCTAGGGCCCCAACCCTGTGGCTGAGGCGTGAGCCAGCAAAGACCAGTGGGTTTAAAACAAGGTCTAATGAAAGGTATTATCTAGGCTTGGGTTTATTTTGGAAGAGAAACAATTGTAGGCCTAGATCTAGGCTAGACTATGTTTATGTTGGTTTAAAATCCCTGGTATTGATGAGGGTTCATTCATAATGCCTGCCCAGACCAAGTCCTTTACCTGAGGGATGCATAAAGTTGGATTGCACAAATGTTTGCCTGGAGGCTTTTAGAAGTATTTGGATTTGGACTAGGATTGCACTGTATTGATGCTGTCTTTTTGTAGTGCTAGGGGTGGCAAGCTTTGGCTAAGGGCTTCTGCCAGGAGAAACTGTCTGGTGCTTTTTCTGTGCTGGTGGCTGGGGTGTGCTGCTGGCTGATTTGGAAATGGTGTGGACTGGGTTCACTTGGGCCGAGTTACTGCTGAAATTAGGGTTTTGGCCACCAACTGTCCAAGAAGTCATAAAATGCATCTCAAAAGTGGATGCTGAATTACACAGAACTCTACAGCTAGCCAGACAGCTGTTGGCTCAGCTGCAATCTAGCACTGGCAGAAGGTGCTGATGAGATAAATGCATTTGATAACAGTCCAGGTTTGCAAAAGAAAATAAGACTGGGACTTAGTCTAGACTTCCTGGGACTTGCAAGGGCATGCAAGAGATAATGCTTGTACAGGCAGCCAGCTGGCAGAAAGGTTGATGGGCCTTGTCAGTCTAGGGCCAGGGTTGGATTAAATATTACTTTGGACAAGGAGCACATGGTGATTTACTTTGTGGCATGAAATAAATTATTTCAGCATTCACTTTAAGGCAGAGGTCAAATTATGCAAATTTGCTCTAGCAGCAAAGAGCTACTGTTTATGGTTCACATATTGTTGGATATTTGAGGTATTATCATATTAGGACTGAGAGGGAAGACAGTAAGGGTCTTCAGTGCAATTTAGTTCTGATGCTGGCACAGGTTTCCAGAAGAGATTATACCTCATGTTTGGGAGAAGACTTCCTATTAGGTGGAAAGTGGGGGAGAATCTTGGAAGCACTGACAGCTTGGGGTTAAGATGGTGCCCTGGAAGTGGATGAGATAGAATTAAGGCTGAGTGCACAGAAATAGTAATAGTTAATGTTTAATGTGACTCATTCAGCTTTTGTGCAAGCAAGGTCAACTCACTGAAACACCTTGTTTCATCTGGGAGACATCAATGGAATATTGTCAATCTGTTGTAAAGCAAAAATACCTCTTGACATATGTGTCTTCCTGAGATCATTTTGGCACACTGCAGATTGAATTTAGCTGCAAGCATGTCTGTATCAGTGGCTTTTATAAACCTATGTTTGCATTCAGTACTTATTTTCCAAGTAATAGTAATAAAAATCTGATTTCCTGATATTCAAAAAATATACAATTTTTATAATAATTTCTAGGTCAAACTCACGAGTAATGACCAGCCTGAAAAGAGATGCAATTATTAATTATCTTGACTAGATCTTGTGACAAGTTCAAGGAAATTATTTTTTCTCCTATTTTGGCAGATGAGGTGAAATGTATGGAAAAGCTTGAACTAGACCTTTTCAAAACAATGTCCAGTTTTTATTTCATATCAACCTTTTTTTTTTTTTCTGTTCAATATAAATTATTTCAATTAATAGTATGTAGAACATGTTCTCCTAATCAATATCTTTGACCTTTAGGCCATGCCATGATTTCCATAATGAATGATACACTAAAATAAGGAATACCATTGTTCAACCTTGGTGCAATACTTTCACTGATTCCTTTCTGTTTTCCCACACTGAGAAACAGGAAATTATTACTACTGTTTGGCTCCCTTCTCCTTTACTTCTGTATTTGATATCTCTTTCATCATCATTTGCCTCTTTCCTAGTAGCTGCATAGACTCAGGATGGTTTGGGTTGTAAGGAGCCTCAAGGATTATCTAGTTCCAACTCCACTGCCATGGGCAGGAACACCTTCTACTGGATCAACTTGCTTAAAGCTACATCCAGCCTGGTCTTGAGCATTTCCAAGGATAGAGCATCCACAATTTCTCTGGGTAACATTTTGCAGCGTCCAACCATGCTTGCACAAGAATTTCTTCCTAATATCTAAACTAAACCTACCCTCTTCCAGTTTCATAACTGTTTCATTGTTTTAAACAATTATCCTTCATCCTATCTCTATGTGCCCTTGTCAGAAGCCTCTCTCCACCTCTCTTGTAGCCCCCTTTAAGCACTGAATGGCTGCTGAAAGGTGTACAATTGTACAATAGTGAAAATTCCCCCAGCTGAACTACCCCAACTGTCTTGGTGCCTTAAAAACCTAAAAAAGAAACAACACACACTTTTCGAGATAACATTAGTATAGGAGGTAATTTGAAGGCTGGTCTTTATTGGAGATGTCCAGGGGCAAATATGGAAAATGTCCACATAAGCCCACACACACAGGGTGAATACAGATTTATAAGTTTAGCATATTAGCATATGTGACAACATCACAAATTAGGAGCACAAGTGGNTTATCCTTCATCCTATCTCTATGTGCCCTTGTCAGAAGCCTCTCTCCACCTCTCTTGTAGCCCCCTTTAAGCACTGAATGGCTGCTGAAAGGTGTACAATTGTACAATAGTGAAAATTCCCCCAGCTGAACTACCCCAACTGTCTTGGTGCCTTAAAAACCTAAAAAAGAAACAACACACACTTTTCGAGATAACATTAGTATAGGAGGTAATTTGAAGGCTGGTCTTTATTGGAGATGTCCAGGGGCAAATATGGAAAATGTCCACATAAGCCCACACACACAGGGTGAATACAGATTTATAAGTTTAGCAAATTAGCATATGTGACAAAATCACAAATTAGGAGCACAAGTGGTGATGCAATTCCTCCCCTAGTCCAAGCCCCTTCTAAATCTCCCCCCTCAGATAGGCCTAAACTTTGTTGATGAAAATGTGTCTCAATGAGCTGTTTTTTAGCCTTGGTTCCCAGAAAGAGCCAAGATAGGATGGGGGCTTTGGAACGTGTTTTGTCTTTCTGCCTAGGAAAATACTGAAGCTAAGTTACAGTAATTACAATTGAAGGTGCAAAGCCACAGGTGTATGCGTAAAGAATACAGAGAATATATATAAAAGAAAAAAGACAAAAATCATTAGGCATCAGTGTCAGCCTTTTCTCATAGGGGTGCTCCAACCCTCTGGTCATCTTCATGTACCTTCTCTGGACTTGCTCCAACAGATCAGTGTCCTTCTTATGTCTTACTCTGTTTAATCTTTACTTTTTTGTCAAAGATGATTCATAAAAAGTTTAATCTTATTTCCATTTTCTGTCCTTTTCCTGGTTTCACTGTGATTATACAGTCACAGTTTTTAAAAATACATATAAACAGGTATTTTGTGACTAGTGTTTAATTACATAGGCGTATATTTTGAAAGAATCAATTTCCTATAAATAGATCTATAGTTTAATAAAATGTAATAAAATTATTTAATGTCTATTTTATATGAAGAAATAACTGTACATAAATATATATGTTAAAAAAGAGTGAACTAACACTCTAGAATTACCTAAAAGGAAGTTGTAATGAGGTGGGAGTCAGTCTCTTCTCCTAGGTAACAAGTAATAGAACAAAAGGAAATGGCTTAAATTTGTTCCAGGGGAGCTTTAGATTGGATATTAGAAAAAATTTCTTTGCCAAAAGGCTGATTAAGCATTGGAACAGGCTGCCCAGGGAAGTAGTGGAATCACCAACCCTGGAAATGTTCAAAAACTGAGTAGATGCGGTGCTTAGAGACAAGCTGTAGTTGTGAACTTGGCAGTATCAAGTTAGTGGTTGGACTGGATGATCTTAGAGGTCTTTTCCAACTTTAATAGTTTAATGATTGTATACACATAACAATCAGGACTAATGGATTCTACCTGGCTGTGTACTTTTCTCTCCTTTTTTCTTCCTTTCTGCAAAATTCTATTGATGTTTTTAACTGATGCTGCACACTGAGCTGATATTTTCAGATGAATATCTAAAATAACCCTATTACCATTCTGAATGGTAAAAGCTAGTGTGGACTACAGTTTTGTATATAATTAGCACATATAATTAATTGGGGTTTCCCACAGGCATTATTTCTTCTTTTACTGAACTCAAATTTTAATCAGTTGAGTGCTTTCACAGATGGTTTCCATTTTAGGGACCATTCATAAGCTTTTTCATTAGCCAACTTGGCAAACTCATGGTTGATCCTTTATCCTGCTCATCTGGGTATCTGGCTAACTGTTCCTGCTGTAGCACATATCCCTGAGGGATTCCACAGTCCTTCATCCTTTGCACGAGCAGGTTATTGGACCATTATTTGTTACCCAGTCATCAGCTCATGGGAGGATCTTCTAGGAGGACCTGTCTAGGACCTCGGGTGAGGGACTTAGAAAAAAAAGTTAGAATAATAAAACTACCTTTATTTTTTTTCAAAGCAAACCAGAATGCTCATTAATAAATCACCTTTTTCAGGGTACTCTTGAAGTTCTATTCTCTTCTTACATTCTATCTACTCACCCAATAATTGAGCTAGAAGATATTGGACCGAAGTTTTGCTCATTAGTCATGAAGCACCCTCTGAAAACTGTTACCAATTTCTATCTATATTTATGTGTTTTAAACCGTAGTTTAAGCATGTAAGTTGACTGAATATGATCATATGTGATTTGGATTTGTGATTGCTCATCCAGTACATAATTTGAAACAACTGGGTGGATGCTGTTTGGATCTGAAGATGTGTTACCATTAATTTTACATACTTCTTTAAAATACTGCTGATCAGAAATGTACAGGCAGGTTTTAAGGCAGTAGAGACAGTTTCGTGGGCATGAAATTTTCTATTCCTTTGAAAAATGCTATTTATAATTTTTTCTTTTCCTATTGTGTAACTTTTGTTTAAATATGTCTCTCAAAAATCAGTCACTGTTTAGTGCTGTAAAGGCTTGGTGCCAACCTTGTTCAGTTTTCACCATTTTAACAGTTTGTGTGTTTGTGGTGAAAAATGCCCTTTCAATTTGTTAATTTTATTTTTATACAATATCTATCACAATAAGATCCCCTTTTTACATTGATTTCTTCGATATTGCCATTAATAAATATTCTGCAGTGACGATTAAGGTGGCTTGTTTGAAGGTGAATTCTCTTACCCTGGGAGCATGTTGATGTTGGTAAAATGGTCTTTCCGTAATGACTGGGATATTGGTATCACAGCAGAGATGCAGCACACCTGGTTTTGGTGTATTTGGGGTTGCCTTTGGTTCCATGGAACGATTTCGGTCATCTCATTTGAGAAAAACATCCATATTTGTAGCACTTACTAGTGGATTCACTACAGGTGGTTAATTGTTAATAGCTGCTGCTCCAGCTTCCATTACTCCCAGCTATCCTAGCCAATCCACTGCAGTGATTTTCTCTTTTTTTTCTTCTTTTGGGCAGAATAATGGGACAGGTAAAAGATTTGAACCTTCTAGTTTTCTATTTTGGCTTTGTGAGAGAATTAATCTAAAGGCTTTTTAGCACACTCATCACCTAAAGGAATACTGTTTAGTCCAAGATTGAGGCAGAGTGAGCAAGTTCAATTCAGACATACGTTGTAAAATATGTAAATCACTGATAAGGTAATTTCAGAGAGATTTCTCTGGCTGATTTAGAGGCTTAAATTGACAAGCAATAGATGGAGCTGATTTTCATAAGAGAGACAACATTAAAACCAAGCTGATCCAACAGAGGACTATCACAACAAGAGGATGTGAGTGCAGAAGTGGGCAGTAGATGTGTTCCCTGGCCCTCAAGGGCAGAGGTCCTTTCAGCATTCCAAAGGAATAACAAGGCAAACTCAGAGTAGTCCTGTCTTAAAACATATGCTTGAAAGCCTTCAGTATCTCTCATTATTTACATCTTATGTACTTTTTATGTTAATTTAAAAAGGCTTGTAAACTTATTTTCCCATGACAATGTCTGGCTTTTATTTCCTTCATGAACAAATTATCAGCAGCAACAAATCTCCTGTACATCCTCCTTTATTTTTCAGCGCAAGGTATCGCTACATACTATCAGCAATATTGTAGCACTCAAAGTAGGATATTTTTTATATTGACATGAGATACACAAAATTACATTTGTCAGATTTCTCATTAATTACTTTCATTAGTATCAATCTGATGATTTGGTATTTGGAACTTGCAGAAAGCATTCAGGATCAGAACTGGAATCAGAATAATAATATGGGAGAATCCATTAGAAATTTTGTAGTAAGGATGGTGGCATGGAGCTAGTTTGTAGTAGACCAGATCAAATTGTGTAAGACAAAATTTTCTGGAGCACTTCCAGAAAAGGACAATAAAGCTGGTGAAGGGCCTAGAGAGTAAATCCTATGAGGAGCGGCTGAGGGAGCTGGGGTATTTTAGCCTGGG
>VZTT01006540.1:18158-30837 GCA_013400855.1 Buphagus erythrorhynchus
TTATAAAGTTCATCTAAATTTGTCGTGTTTTCGCTTCTGTTTCACAGACCATTCTTTGACAGTGTCTCTTGGTGTTTGGAAAGAGAGAAGAGTAAGGGGAAAATGGTGTTTCCAAAACTAGGAGACTGATTTGAAAGGCGGTGGTTAAACAGTTTAAACTGTCTGAAAAAAAGGGGGAAGGATTGCTTCTGAGAGCAGCAGTACTGTCTTGTGCAAGGGTCCATGTTTTCTAGTTGTGATTTGGCGGTTTTCTCTGCCAGTGATGCAGAGATGCTCAAGCAGCACTGAAACACTGTGTCCTAGGACAAATAATCAAAGAGGAGGGGTTTTTAGTAGCATATTTTTGTTCTTCCCTTGCCAGCTGTTTATGCAGAGGCATAGAGGTAAGGACAAGGGATAACCTGCTGAGATTTTGAAGCCCTCATAACTGGATTAATCAGCATAGATATCAAACAGGAAGGTTTTTTTACTGGGGTGGGTGCAAGTGGTGCTGCTTTACCAGTGTGAAGGTCTCTCGCATTGCAGTTCTTGCACTACAAACTCTTGTTTATGTGGGACATCCATTCAGGACATCTAGTACTGAAAGCATGATAACTGTTAAGCTCAGTTGGCTTATATGCTCTAAAGACAGTTTTGCAGACATGCACTTAGCCCCAGCCAGGATTCCATGCCTGTGACTGAAAGAAGCATTTTTACAAGCAAAATAAAGTAAACAGAAGAACAAACTTCTTAATAATGACAGTACCACAAAGGGGAGAGTGAAATAAAGACCTCACATCAGGCAAAAAATGGTGAAATGCAGTTTTTATACTGTTTATTTTTTTTTTGCAATGCAGTCTTCCAGGTTTTATTCCATGCTGTCAAGTATGGAATATTATAGTATTATAACTGGTCATAGAATGTTTTTTGGGAAACATTAAACAACTAAACTCTATCTCCTTGTGTCAGGGACAGTAGATAGTGGAAGGTGATTTTCTGATTCATTGAACATCAGTCCCTCTCCTCTGTCCCTATAAGATTATTCAATAGCACTAATCACACATTTGCCATGCACTCATTATTTCAGAATGTAGTCTCAAAATGGTCACTGGTTAAGCCCAGAAACTTATTTGACTGTGTTTTGAACCCAAGATTTTGCCACTAGTCAATGCTTTGGTTTTGAATTTAGTTTTCATATTGCAAAGTATAGCTGGTATTTCATGAAGCTTCAAGATATCTACAATCTGCAAGATACTTGTGGTGGAGTACTTCTCCCCAGCATTTGTGCCAGGTTCACTCTTTGATATAACCTCTTTTTCAGATCCATTATGCTGGCGTTGCTGACAGTTCAGTCCAGTTCATCTTCTACCAGCCTATCATTCATAGATGGAGAGAAACTGATTTTTTCCCTTGTTCAGCATCCTGTGGCGGAGGTAATGAATTACCACTGATTTCAGAAGCTGTCATCTGCATACATGACCTGTCTCAACTTCTGCCCTGAGCTTTGGACCTTAAAAATTGTCAAAATCTAAAAATTTAAATAGTTTCAGCTAAATGAAGGGAAGGATTTAGCAACATGGCAGTAACCTGTAGATTTTCAGCATTGTGCCGGACTCTGTAGATAAAGTGCATCTTGATAGCTACATATCTGTATTTAATACTACAGCTGTCAGACATAAGGGCTGATGGGATTTGGGCCTGGTTTTGGTAAAACAAGATATCTCCATTCATCCCTGTTCCTACCAGGAGGTTTATTCTCTATACTGAAACTAAGGGCACAATTCTTCGTGACTAAGAAACTTCAACCTTCCTTTTTTCCTTTGTTTTTTCTAGACTTATGAATTTTTGTTTGACCATACTGGTTAACTTGTGTTTCTCACCACACGTGATTTACATTGCTGTTTTCAATCTGACCTGTAAAACAACAGCTGTTATGTCCAAAAGCCCTGAAGCAAGATTAAAATAGTTTTATTTTCCAAACCATAACTTAGATACATCTCAGAGCCAGACAGGAAGAACATCGCATCTCATATTATTTATTCCTCTGTGCATGGCAGGTTATCAACTGACATCTTCTGAGTGCTTTGATCTGAGAAGCAATCGGGTAGTAGCAGATCAATACTGTCACTATTATCCTGAAAATACCAAGCCAAAGCCGAAACTTCAAGAGTGTAATCTGGATCCTTGTCCTGCAAGGTCAGTTGACTTTAATTTTAAAGGACACTGAGCTCTAAAGGAGTAAAATAAAATAGGAAAACATTCTGTTGCTATTTCTCACAGAGTCATTTATCCTACCTTATCAACCTCTCTCCCATTCTAAGAATGCAGTATGTAGAACACCTCTATTTAGCACCTTTACATTGCAAAGACTGATTTGAAATGGTTGTTTCTTCCCCTCAGAAAGTATTTTGCTAAATATATAACAAAAACGTATTTGTTACCAAATATGAGAAAACAAATTGTCCAGGATACCATCCCCATGATCAATACATGTCTCTTAAGTGTTACTGAGATGGAAAAAATTATTTTTGTATTAAAATTATTGTCATCACAATTAGCTGAACTACTTTAATGCTTTTTTTTTTTTCAATTTTCTCCTTAATGAAAAGCCTACTTGCATTTATGGCAGCTTGTGACATGCAATGAGTGATTTTGCTCTAGTTAGCAATGTTCTTTGGCCCTGCATGAAAGTCTTATCTCTGCTGTCCCACAGATTCACAAAATGGGTCAGGTTGGAAGAGATCACAAGGGGTCATCTTGTCCAACCTCCCTGCTCAGGCAGGGTCATCCCAGAGCACATGGCACAGGACCATGTTCAGGTGATTCTTGAATATCCCCAGTGAGAGAGACTCCACAGCCTGTCTGGGCAATCTGTGCCAGTTCACTGGCACTGCACAGCAAAGACATTATTTCTCGTATTAAGGGGGAGCTTCCTGTGCATTCTTCCTCAGAAGATTAATAGTAAAAATAGTAAGTTCAAATAGTCAGATTTTTCATGTATAAGAAAAGAAACAAAACCACAAAAAAAGACCAATCCCTCATTGCACTGATTGCCCTGAACTTCAATGGGAGTTCATCTGTAGCCACTCAATAAGTAGCAAGCGCTTATTTGTGCAATCTAAATCTTGTGTGGCTTTGCTAAAAGATGGTTAAACATAGCCCAGCAGGCATGACAAGGATTCCCTAAAGCCATTTTACCACCAGCTCCTTTCCCTCTAGGCTAGTTTCTTACCCAGTTTCATAAAGTGAGTTCAAGCAAGCGTCGCCTAAAAAGTTGCTGTGTCACTTCAGATTGATGGAGGTTGTCAAAGAAAAAAAATGTCCTGATGAGAAAAAAGGATACTTAAAAGGAAATTGGATACGAAAGGATACTAAAAAGGCTATGTATCCACCTGACTGAGGATAGTTGCTGCCCAAACCAGGTGTACCAGCTTTAGAGCTTAGAGGTGTCCAGCTACAACTAGGCATTATCAAAGCAGAGCAAATCACTCTAAGGCAAAGATAGATTTTACTTCTTAGAGAAAGTTTTCACTGAAGTTCACTGATCTTTTCTGAAGTTAACACTCTGATTTCTTTGTCATTGAAGACACCTTTACGCAGAGTGCATGGCAGTTGATATGCCTTTGATCCTATAAGCACATTTTGTTAGAGACAGATGTCAGTAGAGGCCAGGTATGAGCAGATAGAAGGCTGAAACATTAATGTCTCAGGAAACGGATTGTTGAAAAATATGAATCAATATGGAACCTATCTTCTAGAGTCACCTATCACAGTCTCAATGAGAAGGTAATTTTATGTAGTTGCTTTTGGGGTAGTTGCTTTTTTTTTAGTTCTAAAATGCCATTTTTTAAGCATACTGTTCTGGGTCAAATATGTGATTTGCCTCTGGAATTTCTGTGGTGGGTATTTTCCATACTTTTCTCAATGATTTTAAATGACATATTCTCAAATGTTGATGCAGATGACTGCATGGTACATGGGAGGAAAGAGGAAAAAAAATAACAGCTGGGCAGATGTCAGAAAGAAATTTTGTTTTATATAAGACATAACAAGGCAAAGTTGTTGATATAAAGACCCTGAGGGGAGGGAGAGTCATAGAGTCATTTAGAAATACAGTTATGCCATCCCAGAGGAACTGGCTTTTTGGAAACATCTTCACAGTATGCCAAATTTCAAATTACTATTTTCAAAAGTGCCTTTGTAAAGAATTCAAGAATCAACAACCCAGAGAGAAAAAAAAAAAAAACACACAAAAAACAAAAAAACAAACACAACAGAGGAAATCTGTGGTAACCTCTGGATTCCTGATGATTTCTTACAGTCAGGCTGAGGGGTAGATGAAGAAGAAATATGGGGTCAGAAGCATGGACAAGGAGGGTGTCTTGGCTCTGCAGTGTCTTTAGTGTCTTTGCTGTGTGGGAACTGGTCTGCTCCATCAGTATAAAACTAAGAAGTTAATTTTTCCTGGCAAATCCAGTTCCAGTGAGGCATAGCTGATTAGTGGTTGCTGTTCCTATGGTGTGTTAAGAAATGCTGCAGAAAATAATCGTTGAAGACTATAGTAGCACTGAATAAAGGAACAGAGAGTGGTTGCTATAGGAGAGTTTACCCTAAAATTTTCAGCAAAGGGTAAGCTGAAAGAAAAGTTTGAATGAATACCACAAGGATTGTGTGAGCCTGCAGTAAGTTGCCTCTTTAGTTTTAGTGCATAGAAATGTTTACTTTATTTGGCTGAATATGGCAATAATTAGAAGTATTGCTGGCATCATGAATATAAAAAAAGATTAGTCTCAATAAACATGGGAAAGTATGTGCATGGTTATTTATCAAACACATGTAATTTATACATATTCATTTTCCAGGTTAAGCAGAGGCAGCCACATATACTGTTCATCCAAGTCAGACCAGTAATTTGTGTCTCACAGAATACATGATATACATGATGACACTTGAGTGCCTTTTAATCCCTACATATCAATTCTCAATTCAGCCTCTCTTACCACACCTGCTTTGGATCCATCTCATGCTTTACAAAGTAAAAAGGAATGATTTGTTCATTTACAGTCCCATTATGATTTTACAGCAGTCTGCCTTTGACTGGCAACAATAAGTCTATATGCATATTATCTACTGCTGCAAACAGCAGCCAGCTCAATCTAGTCCACTCCCCTTCTATGTGGAAAATTTCAACACTAGTATTTCACCTATTTAATTAAGTGAAAATCTTTTTACTACCCAAAATTTCACAGGCTGGAAGGCATTTTTAGCTTTCTTCTTTATCCTCCTTTCTGATACATTTTAATAAAAAATAAATGGAATTTTTTTTTCCTGCTTAGAGAAAAGGTTTGTTCAGGTTTATTAGGTTTATTATTATTTATCAAGAGGTTTATTATACACTTATTTAGGATAAATCTGAGATACTATAAGCAGAAATACATTTGCTTCATAATTCCAAGGCTTCCTCCCAAAAAGCAATTTTGACAAATGTGAAAAAGGCTGCTGCCCCACTCATCATTTACTTGCTCACCAGGATACTCTCAGTATTATTTCTAGATTTCATCATTTCATCTTCAGCTTTTAGGTAGCCTTCCCAGTTGTGCCATTCTGCATTTTTACCAATCTCCCATATTTTTTGCCTATTGCTGCTACATGTTAATGTGGGAGTTTCTGAGTCACAAAAGCTCTAATTGTGGTTTTTACCAGGAGATTTCAATGTTGTATAAAGATTTCTAAGAGCCACTTCAGCAAAGATTGTAAATTCATAAAAAAACTGCCTAAAAAATTTCATATTAGCAAGCCTCTAGTATAAAGTGTTCTTTTCAGCACTTCAGTCCCTGGAGGTCACCTAGAGTTTTTATCTGTAAGCCTGACACTAGAAATAATGTTAACACCTGTGGAAAGTCTGGAGGAAAATCTCTCATTTCAGCAAGGTTTTCAGCATTCAGAGACCTGAATGAACTCTCAAATATATACTATTCATTGAGTCCTCCAGCAAAATTGCAAACTTCTCTTCCTGCTGGTCAAAGATTTTCTTTTAGCATTCTCATTTAAATATCCATACTGAGTTGTGGCAGAGGTAGGCATTACCAAAAAGAAATTTAAAATAAAATTTAAATTTTAATGACATTGTCGTTTTTAGTTGTTAATTTTCAGCTAACCTAACAAGAGAACTGAAGTACAAGTAAAGGCATACAAAAGACACCAGGGTGTTATGACCATTCAGAGTCATTCTAAGTAGTGAGAAGTCCATAATATACTTGGCAATGCGAAAGTGGAGTTGTAGATAGAAAAGGAGCTGGTAGAAATGGCAGTGTTCTGGTAGTAATAATCAGGGTCACCTGAGTTCGAGAGCAGGATAAAGATGAGCAGCAGATAATTCTAATGCCTAATGAAGTAAATTTCTTCTCAAGACAAGTAGTTGAAACCTTGAATTTTTGGACAGGGCAAAAGTAATCTAAGTTAATCTAGAAAATAAGTTTGTCAGAATAGGCAGGGAGGTGGGCCAGGAAGCACTTGTCAAGCACTTAAAAGATGTGACTAGCAGAGCAAATTCAGCTCTAAGGGGACAATATATATTAATGAAACATGGAAAGAAAGCCAGAAAGGAGCTGCCTGGATAACAAGCTTCCGATAACAAGCTGTAAGGTGGGAAAATATATAATGTACTGATATGAGCATCAAGTACAGATATCTGTCTGCCCAATATGAAGTTAGAGAAAAATTAGCCTATGTTAAGTCCTAGAAGACACCAAAACTGCAGCAAGCAAATGCTCATTTTCAGAGATTTTCACTGGATATTCAGTTCAGTAGTGTCAACTATTATAAGCTCATTCCCTCTTTGTATCAAACACTGCTCATCCAAATCACCATAAAATACTGAACTGAATAAAAAAAGGAGATGTTTAGAAGCATTACAGTCCTGCTACTGGAAAGAATTACTTTTTCTGCTTTTGACTAGAAACACTTCTTTTGAGCAGTGTGAAGAGATTGGTTTTTAGCAGTCTATGGCAATGATAATTAAACCATATGTTGCTTAGAATTTAAAATCTCTTCACTGTAAACAAGACATTTTTTATAAAGGTGAGATACTGTCATGCCAAACAGACATTCTGATTAAAGCAAGAAGTTTTTTTGGAGGCTGACACAAAAGGATGGCTTTTTCAATAGTGTTTTTCATTCATAAGTAGGTTTTTAAAGTATCCGCTGACATGCCATTTTTAAGTGTTTAAGCAGCAGACATTGGCTACTGCCAATCTGTAAAGTACTAAGAGCATATAAAAGGACATATAAATACAATCTATATGGTAGTTCTTCAAGATTCACATTGATAGCATCCAGAAACCGGAAAGGTAACTCATACTGGTGGCATAACTGAGAATTACCATTTCACTGCCTGCAAAAGTAGGCACTGAAATCAATGTAGCCTGCACCTGTCGTGTTACTGTCATCGACGCCAGCTCTGAAGGGAAAAAGTAATAGATTCACAGAATAATACATGGGAGGCATTAACAGATATTCTTTGCGGGCCTCATTAACTGTTTCTGAACACGAAGAGTGTTCTTGTAGCACAAGGAGATCGTGTCACAGTGTGGCATCTTCAGAGCTCACTGAAGTGCAGCATCACACACCACCTTAGTGTCAGGATTTGAAGTGTTGAAGTGCAATCTTTTGCACAAGTTTGTTGTCTGTCCAGTGATAATCATGGCCTTCACAGAGATGCTGGCTTGGATGCTAAACTGTTGTCTTTTGTGGTGAGTACTTTCATGTCTTCCAGCACAGCCAACCCAAGCTACTTTATTATTATTTATTATTATTTGACAGAGCCCTCAGCAGAAGGGAAGGCTGTGAGCCAGAGGCACGTGAGCATCCTGCAGAGGCTGGTCAGTGGCACAGCAAGGGTGCAGGATACCAGCACAGGAGTGGCAGGTTGTCCCCATGCGGGTCACACCACCCTGAGGCACCTTGGGAGCAGGTGGCTCCTCTCTCAGTTCTAGCACCCATGCTCCTGCTTGGCTCAACAGGCTCCAACCTGAGACTCATCAGGAGAGAGAGCTGGGAAGGGCTGACCTTGTCAGAAAGATGGAGTCATCAGGGAGGCAGAGGAGAAAGGCACTTGAGCTTGTCATCTGTGCTAAATCGGGTCAAGGGGGAAAGGGAGCAAATGGGGACGAGTTGACCAAACATGTCTTCCAAGGAATGCAGCTGTGGAAACTCATCCCAGGGGAAGGTTGAATGTTTGCAGAGATGGCAGATCTGATTGCAGCACTCACCTCTGTCATGTGCAGCTCCTATTCTAACCATACACATGCCTTGGAAGAGCAACTGTGTTGAGTCTGCCAGCCCTCAGGAGGGAAAAAAAACCCAATGTGCAGAATATGTGACAGGACTTGCTGGAAGGCATGGGAGATTGCAGACATAGGAGACAGAACAGCTCTGCAAAATAATTTGCTTTGTGCTCCTGCCCCTGCCAAATCTCTTGATGTTTTGTGTATGAGTCCTGTTAGCTACTCACACATATTTCAGTGAAGGAATTGTTATTTCCTCTGCTTGTTTAACACACCATCCCCTTTGCATTGTCTGGGTAATGTGCAGTAAATAAACCCCATAAAGTAGATCTCTTCCATCTTGTTTATGGGAGTATGATGGACTGATAGATTCATGGAATTTAAACCACTTTGTCCCATCAAAAAGTAAGAATACACCAAAGCAATCTCTTAAGATTTTTTTTAAGTGTTAGCTTAGTCTTAGGGGTTTTTTTTATAGAACACATACAAAAATACCTCACACAAGACTAGCTAGAAATGTGCAGATGTCATTAATGATATGATGACCATCTGCTCTTTTGTTTTATCTTAAAGACAATTCTTTTTTAAAGTCATAAATTTAACCATTTTGTATAATTGTGGCAGCCTTTTTCCTTGCTCTGACTTTATGGCTATGATTCATTTTCTTGTAGTTTCAGAATGAGAGCCTTTGGCAGCCTCTCACGTATGTACAAAGACAGTGTCAGTAAATCTGTGGAGCTCAATACTGTTTACAGAAATGCAATTTTTGCATGCAAAATTTTTTGAGGGTCAAACTTTTCCAATTGCAATATTAACCTAGTGCTTTGTAAATGTTACTTAATATTCATAACAGTGTTTGAATGTGGTACAGTTATTTTTATTTTGAACAGTCTTGGAAGTAATTAATTCTAAAGCATATAGACTTGGATTATGCATAGACATCATGTTTATTAGAAAAAAATAATTTTCACTGCAATTAGGTGTTTTGAAACCTGCTTTTTTCTTAGCCAGTAAAAGCTTTTATAGTGTAATTATTTCATTTTTTAACTCACTATTTTAACTTTTTTCTCCAACCACTTCTCAGCAAGCTGATGAGCTGGAAAGTGCAAATAGCTTCAGAGTGGAACTTCAACACAGTAGTAGAAGAGTCAGGAAAACAGCAAATTCCCAAAAGCAGTGGCAAAAAACCCTCACAAAAAGTTCCCTTCCATCTTCTTAGAATACTAGTATACAATTCCTCCACATTCTCCAGATGTCTACTCATCAAGCTAAGTCTGAAAAGACTTGTTCATTGACCATACTCTAAATGACCCAATTGTCTTTCCCAAAGTTTCCCAGTGCCAGAACAACCTCTACTAGTTTTTTAGATTTTTGTGGGGACAGGCAGCTCTTCCAAGATGCAAATATGCACACTCATGCAGAGAGTTCCTGTGACTGCAGTGACTGCTGATCTTAGAGGGACCTGTCTAGTCCCTGTCACACACTTCCAGGGCTCCAGCTGCTTCCCGCGCTTTAGCTGGAAAACTCCAGCACACTGACCTGGCATTGACTCCTTGCTGTGGAAACACAATGGAATCCATTCTTCTATCTTGGAGAAGTTATGCATATAAAACCCCTGTTGACTAAAACGAAGAATAGACCCCTTTAGCCCTGGCCTGACAAGACTCCTTTGAATGCTTATAGCATTTCTCAGTGAACTGTGTTCAGGGTGGAGAATACTTTCTCCCTTCCCTCTCCTTTGCTCCTTCCCCCTTGCAGAAATCCATAGCAGCACACCTACCACCTCTCATTTGTAAAAGGCTCCCAAAAACCACCTTTATTCTTGACATTCAGTTTCATCTCTCCATAAATTGGATGGAGACACATTTTTTATTTTAACGCAGTCAGTATTCACTCCTTGATTTTTCTGTCCACTTGCCCCATCCAAATACCCGTGTGGCTTTGATGGAGGTGACAAATGAGGTCCTTGGAGATCATCTGTTTTATGCTAATAGATATGCCTGATAACTGTTAGACAACATGGTTAAAGTTACTCTGAGTAAAAATTATAAACAATTTTTTTTAAAAAGTGCAGAAAAAATACAAAATTTCAGACTAGCAATTCAGTGAGATCCCTTGTAGATGAGACAAGTGGCATCCATCTCAAACATAACTGGCATGATAATATTTCAGATAATTCCTAGTTTTGATCTGTAGAAGGCTGTTGCCTTCTATAACTTTTAGATGTTACATTGTAACACCACACGAATAACAATACAGCAAAGCAAGCCAACCAGTTATTACAAACAAAAAAAATCCAACCTGACATGCCAATCTTTTCTGAGGCTCTTTCTTTCTTCCCAGGGAAAAAAAATGCAGGTCTGGACTCATTTAAGGTGAAGAGACAAGAACTGCAGATTTAAATTCTTGCACTGTGATTACCCAAATTTTTAATCCTGTCCCCTGTAAAGGCAGAGGTTTTATTTGATGGGCAGAAACAACCATATGATAGTTATAGAAAGCATTTCATTTAGAGGTCTCTGAAGCAGATAGAAGTTCCCCTATTGTCCTCAGTGACTTTGGATCCAAGGTCCAAGAAAGTATTAAGTATAGAAACATTCTTTTTGATGCTAGGTAATAACAACATAAGATAATATAATATTTGGGTCACTTTTAGCAATAGATGGGTTATTTGTCAAACAATAATATATTTATAAAGAAAAAGTAATAAACAGTAAACCAGTGATTTATTCTTTGAATCACTCAGAAAAAGTAAGATGGGAGCATTTCTTTTTAAAGGGATGACAACTTAGGTAAAATACCTTGTTTTCTTGGTTTATAATACTGTAATACAAGAAGTTGTGTAATGTAATACAATATTGTAATACAAAAGCTGTATAATGTAATCATTTAGTGTTTATTTTATTATGTGTACCTTCTACTCAGAGGGTTGGCATTATTGTTCCTAACAGTGATGGATACAAGCAGATCATGCCTTATGACCTCTACCATCCCCTTCCTCGGTATGTAAAAGTCAACCAGATTCTAGGCTTAACAAATCCATTTTCTTTATCTTTTTTTCTTCTCTCGCTTCTGCCTTGCTCTCAGGCTAAATTAACAGATGCTGCTTTTCTCTTGCTCTTACTTATCATCTTAATGTAGAGATGTTCAAGTCTAACCTGTTGTAATAAATTCTGTCAATGCAGAACTAAAATAATAGGCTATCTGAAGGAGAAATGCAGATTTATTAAGTGTATGGTTCCTTTCTTTCTCTCATTTCTCAATCCCACTTTCCCTTTTCTCTCACAGCTTCCCTTTTCTTGCCTTTACTCCTCTCTGAATAAAACTATAATTTGTGGCTTTGTTATGGACCATAAGATTTTCTCTCCCTCACCCTCATTTTGCTGCTTCTTGCATGCCTATGATTTGTGAGATTTTGGATTTTGACAATATCAGTGTTGTTTTCTGATCCTACAAACCCATGCTGATGCCTTCTCCAGGGGCATTAATTCATTGGCTTTTCTAAGAAAAAGGAAATCAGGGCAGGAATAGGATCAAGACCTGATTTTTATCATTAATTATCTCACAATTAAAATGTCTTTAATGTAAGACTCAAGATTCTCATGGAAATAATCAGATGAGTAATTATTCTTAAAACAGTGAATAAGTCTGTTGATGATAAAAATGTTTGATAGCTGAAGGATAATAACCTCTGGGTTTTTAAATACTGCCTGGACATGCTGAGGTATTGCGCTGTGTTTTCTTCTTCATTAATTCATTTTGTCTTGGACTATGAAATCACAGAAAGAACCCTCTAGGCAACTTGATAGTCTCATCCAGGTGAGGAAAACCTCCCTCCAACTATACTGAGGCCTGATGCACAGAGCATTCAGCATCAGTGTGAAAAGGCAGTGTGTTCACACTCCAGTCTCCAGCCAAATCATGGACCAACCTCCAACTGAGTAAGACAAGGAGCAGAGCAACTTACTAGCCAAGCACTGTGGCTGCCATTCGTGTTCAAGTCCTTTAACATCTGTGCCATTAGGACTAGGCTATTCTCTTCCCAAATAAATGCTTATGTTCATGTGCACAAAGTCATAGTCATTATCACCAAATATTTTTGAGATACACTTATGAAATATACCTCTGCATCTAATTCCTTGTTTTTTGGAAAACGTTTTTCTTTGTTATTTATGTTTAAAACCCTCCACATGCATTCCTTCTAGCCCCAAAAGTTAAAGCTAGTTCCTGTTAGTAAGGAATATAGAACCTAAAATACAGATACAGGGTTTAATACTCTACCTTTAAAAAAAAAATTCTATTCTGTACAAAAAGCATGAACATCAACAAAGTATAGAGAAAATTATGTATCAGAAGATGATTCAGCAGCACTTAATAGTGGAGAGGAGAGGAGAGGAGAGGAGAGGAGAGGCACA
>VZTT01006541.1:6531-17712 GCA_013400855.1 Buphagus erythrorhynchus
AATATTTGGGGGTTTTAAATCAGTTATGTTTGGGATAGTGTTTATTTCCAGAAGCCATTTCTTGGTAGGCAGGTAAACTAGATTATGTGCAGATGTCTCCTCCAGACTTAATTATACTGTGGTACAGAAATTCTTTGTCATAAAGAATCTGAAAATTTGACTTTTTTTCAAATTTCTAACTATCTTCTCCCAAATCGTTCCATTTATCTATGTTGATCTTCACATTCATAAAAATTGTTTAGGAAAACAAACAAGGTGTTATGATTGTGTCTTTGATGCTTTTCAAGGTTTTTGACAACTAGAACAAACTGGGTTCAAACAGTTTCAGAATACCAAAAATAATACATCTGTTTCAAAATTAAACTTCACAAAACAATAAATGTTGCTTAAAGATCTTTTCTTTACATTCTGAATTATATTTCATTGGTTTATATATTTGGTATTTTAGACAAAATTAGAGACATTGCACACTATTAAATACTTTAAGTACTTCTTTTATCATTCAACCTGAGAAAATTTTTGTTACTCTGACACAGAAGTCAGAATTTAATTAAAAAAAAAAAAGGAGAACCAGCCAAATTTGTAAGGTTCTGCGTCTCTCTGGTGAAAAGGTTGGGTTCCTGTACTGAGGAGCATAGTAGTTACAACAGATTTGAGACAATTGTAGCTTGTTTGGGGAGGTTGGTTTTTTTATAATTGTGTAAAAGAAAAAATATGACAATTCAAGTAAAAGCATTTGCTATTACAAGTGGTGTAGACCCTGAAGCTTGATAGTTTTCCAGAGGGCAACCTAAGTAGGGCTAGAATGCAGGATTTTTTGTGGCCAATTGTGTGACAACTCTCTTGGTCCCCCTTGTAATAATGCTTGACTATATTGCCCTGTTTCCAGCAGACTACACTTGAACTTAAAATGTTTTAAAGAGTGCCATTGTTGCAGATAGAACTAATTTTATAATTAAAGTGGATACTACTGTAGAAGTTCAAGGACTGAATGTGAAGATTTCAGTTATGTAATTGATGTATCAACCCACTTTACATATACATATATATACTGTACAGATGTTTGATTTCCAGAGTATTATTTCCACTTCCTTTTGTCAATCAGTGCTTTGATTAAGAAAATCATCTACTCCCTGTTTCACAAGTGACTAATTTATTTGCTTCTCAAAGATATTATTTGCAACTTTGGCTCCCAACAATGAGTCAATTCTTTATGTTTTTGAAAGGCTCAGTTTTCAACTTTCAGTTCTTTCAACAAAATTATCTACTGCGTTTCAAAGATCATTCAACAGAGCTCATATTTTCTTAAAATACTGTATTACTCTTGGGATCACAGAATATTAATAATTTTGTGTTTTCAGATATATTGAGATTTTCCTACTAACTCTTCAGAAAAGAAAATTTTTATAAAAAAGGAAAGAGATACGGGCCAACTAAAGACTGAAAATTAAATTTTCTTAAATAGTGTATTTGAGTTTTAAGATCAAACCACTATTAAATATTCTAATGTATTATTCTTATGTAGCAAGTTTTTTTATTTGCTTAGGATTTCAGTTTCTCAGAGATCACATTCCGTATTCTGAATTTCCACCAGATCTCTTTCAGGCTTTAAAAATGCTCAGACATAACTATAGAATCTTGTACATCAAGGACTCTCATCTTTCAAATATAGACAAGGAAGTGTGCATCCTAGTAGTGCTTTGAATTCTGAAACATGTTCCATTACTGATTGCTGAAGCTACTGTAGTACTGATAGCTTCAGTATTAAAAAGAGGGAATAGTTTTGCCTCAAAGACACACAAAACAGATCTAGACTCTAATTGCAGCTGGTATTTATTTCTTTCTGATAACTCTACCGTAACAGATTTTTCAACTCAAACTGCAGAGGAAATACAACAGTATAAAGGGGAGTAAACAAGATGCTGATTTATGAAACAATTCTTTATGACAGAATAGTTACATTTTGGTAACACAAGGTATCATGGTGTTCTGTATTTTTAGTGTAACATAACTTCAGCATCTGTTGGTTTGCAGAGGAAAACTTCTCTCCTGGTGTTTGCAGTATTCCAACTTAGCATAATGTGAGTCTGAGCAGAATAGATCATATATCATGAGAGTTAGTATAGAAATAGATAGTCCTATTAAACAGAATCTGTATAATGAGTAACAGGCTGCAGAAATTGACCTGTGTTATACGTTGTAAATCTATCCCAAAAAACAAGTCTCGCTTCCTAGAAATCTTGTTAAACAATGCATACAAAATATTTTTTGACTTTGACACATTTTTAAAAATTATTGAAAACCACTGTCATACTAAACATTGTGATTTGGTGCTCATTATTGCTCAAAAATGATATTTTGTCCCAACTGGACTATGTTAGTCATGCGATACTTGAGGCACAGAAAGTATCTTGATGCTTTGTTTGCACTGTAACAAAAAAATTGGCCCGGCTACATAATAATCTGTTAATTGACTTATGGAGGCCATATTACTCCATGCAGATTCCTACAGTATTGCTTTACTCAGACAGGACACCCACATGGCACAGGAGTCCTTTCTGGTTCTATGCTGATGACTTGAAGGCAGAGGGAAAATACATATAGTGGATAAATCACTATCATTTGCATATTGTCCTGAAACATCTTAATAAAAGCTGCAATAATTTTATTTCTGGGACTCTTAATTTCATTTAAATTTCAGATTATACTTGTTTAAAGATTAGCTTATTATTTATTATCCTTAAAAAGAGCCAACACTTTTTAGTTTGAGAACTGATTTTCTCTTGAAATGCTTTTAGTTACTGTGGCAATTGTACCTTTGCTGTTGAAAGCTCACTGAACAATTATTATTGAAGTTGTTAAATAACATTTCCTGAAATGTGTTTGCAACATTTATTTGCAAACAAATAAAACATAAATACACAAGAAGCATTTATAAGTAGATTCCCTTTTTCCTTATTAGGTGCATTGTCCTGGAAGAATTTCTCCATAAAGCACTTTGAGAGCTGTGATAGTTTTTAGTGTATATCAGGTCCACAGCAGTATAATTGTTCTGTAAGACTTTGCCTGTGTTTTTTCCTCTGTCTTTCATTTTCTTACCTAAGAAAATGTTGAATTTTATTTAGTCTAAGCCCGAATAATTGGAGATATTCTGTATTTTCACATGCAAAGCCTGTGGGTTTTCTGAAGAAATAACAAGCACAGTGGCTGATTGAGCTGACTGGTTGATACAAGGTGAAGTTCACCCCAAATCCATTTTTACCCAGTAGCTCACCGGGCTCTTTATCTCTGTATTCTCTCTCTCACTCCCAGAACAAAGGTGTCACTCCCAAACACTCCCAGAACAAATGTGTCACTCCAAAACACTGCAAGTCACTCCCAGTTACCTCTTGTAAGAAATATGCAATTTTTCTATTGTTATAACAAGGACTATAGTGCACTAAAAATAGTTTTCTTTCAGTCTTATGAAATGCTATGGATTATGTATAAGCAAGAGCAACAGTGAGCCACATTGAGATACCCACTGAATCAGACTCTGGATTAAGTTTCACTATACAGGGAACAGAAAATAGGAATTATTAAATTAGGTTATTTCTGATATGAATCCTAAGATTATATTTTTAATAAGCTGAATTCATCAGTGGGTTTTCAGGCATGGAAAAGTCAAATTAAATGGGGTATGGTGCATAAATATATAAATGTTTCTTTCTACAGGACTATCTTGTCTACTGCTCCAAGGAAATAGAGTAGGGCAACCCTTTAATTAGTGGCACTGCAGATTTAGTTCATGCAACCACTCACATTGTACTGCATGGGAAAAAACATCCTCATTGTTCTGCTTTGATTCAGAAGAATTTTTGAATGCATAGAATTCAGAAGTTTGTGATTCCATACCTGACCTAGTAAGTTTGCTTGTTGTGTTTAATTACTTTTGAAATACACTTTGAATTTCTGACAGTTTAATGAAAATTCAGTTTTTCTTTGGTGTTTGCTGCAGAGTTCAAATATCCCCAAAGTGACTAACACATTTTCATCCTCATAACAATATCAGCTAACCTGTTTACTTATTCTGCTTGTTAAATTAGAAAGTGCTTTCTATTTAAAAATTTAGGTACCTTTTCCAATTATTCCATGGTCACAAAATTAGTCAATCTCTATTTTAAAAGCTATTAGTCACATGAGCAAAGTGACAGATTTGCTGTTTTCCTTGAAACTCTTCAAGTTTCATCAAAGTTTCCATTAAACAAAAACAGTACGAAGGATTGCCATTTGCCTAGACATTTCCATTTTAAAAAGAAAACGTTTGATATCAGCAAATATGCTCAAGGTTGTCCAAGGAAATATGCATGTATAAAGCTGAGTGACATGTATAAAGCTGAGTAATTTAGCCTATGTGGTGTATCAAAACATTTTATGAACCTTTGAAAATAAAGACACATCTTTGAGATGAAAGAAAGAGGAAGTAGAGGAATGAAAGAAGAAGTAGAGGAATGTTTTTATGCACATATGCTGGTTTTAAAAAAGGAAGAATGACATCAAAAGAACATGCAAAGATAGCACCTTTATCTCCACATACTTAAAACCTTTTATTTCTGTCTTCTTGACTTTCCTACCCCTGCTTCCTTTTTCTCTCTCTTCACCCCACCAAGCTGCTTTCTTCACTTTCTTCACTTCCTTCACTTCCTTCACTTTCTTCACTTCAACCTGCTTTAAATTTACATTGGAATCCCTAGCTAATATTTAGAGTTAGAAACCCTTTTAGCTATAACGAGTTCTGTAAAACTGTACAAACTAATAGCTGCCTTAATGTCACACATTTTATTTTGAGAAATACTGAATTTAGTACTCAGCTAACAGCTTTAGATTGAAGCAGTGGGCACCATCAGTAGCATGAAATATAAGAAGTCCAAATGATGGATTTGTGACCTGGGACAGAGAAATGCTGGGAATGAGTAAAGAGTGGCTGGAGGGCAGCCCTGCAGAGAGGGGTCTGGGGGTGCTGGTCTCAGTGTGAAGGGAACCCAGAGGGCAAAACCCATCCTGGGGTGCATCAAGCACAGCACAAGCAGACAGCAGAGGTGACTGTCCTGCTGCATTCAGCCTTGGGGGGCCTCACCCTGAGTGCTCTGTGCAGCTCTGGGCCCCACAGGTCAAGAATATCAAGGTCCTTGGATATGTCCAGAGAAGGCAACAAAGTTGGTGACAGGGCTGGAAGGCATGTCCTGGGACAAGGAGCTAAGGATGCTGTGCCTAGCCTGGAGAGATGGAGTCTGAAAGGTGAGCTCACTGCTCTCTGCAGCTTCCTGAGGAGGAGAAGTGGCAAGGGAGGTGCTGAGCTCTTCTCCCTGGTATCCACCAGCAGGATGGGTGGGAATGGTTCAAATCTGTGCCAGGGAAGGTTTCCACTGACCATTAAAAGCATTTCTTTACTGAGAGGGTGGTCAAATACTGGAATATGTTTCCTAGAGAAATGGTTCATTCCCTGAGCTTGTCAGTGTTTTGGAGGCATTTGGACAAAGACCTTAACAAATTTTTTCAATTTTTGGTCAGCCCTTAAGTGCTTAGGCAGTCAGACCGGATGATTATTGCAGGTCCCTTCCAAATGAAATATTCTTTTTGACTGTATTCTATTCTGTAACTGCACTTTTGAAAAGCTGCACACTAATGGATGACAATAGGAAGTGTTAGATTGCAGGCTGTGGATTCATAAATGTGTCTTGTAAAACATTTGAGAGATTACAGATAGAATGTTCATAAAGTGTGAAATCAAATGTATCCAAATAAAAAGTCAAGAGAAATAATTCCAATGTAAAAATAAAATTTAACCAGAAAATATCCAAATACTTTATCACTGTCATTTACTGAAGCATTGAAGTGTTATGTGGAATGAAAAGATATTAAATTTCATCTCATATGATCTTGGCAGATCAATCTGTAGTCCATTTAACATCAGGGCTTTCTTTCTATCAGGTATTACATGGTAGTAACCTAAAAAAATCTTCATTATTCCTATCTCGTGTTGCTAACCTCTCTTTTACAACAGTTGCAGAGGGTATGGTGAGTAGTACAAAGCTTGATATTTGTCCGTACTTGGCCTTTGAACCACAGGTGTTACAGTTTTCTGACTTTAATGCAGGCAGATACTGCATAAAAGCTGCTTTTCCATTTACTGGCTTGTTAGTTTCCTCCCAGCTCATGCCCAAAGCTTTCATGTAAGTATTTTGAAAGTGTCCAACACAAATTCCTGTAGACCTGTCTCGTGGACTAGCTCTCAACAGGATAAGAAAGCAGAAGGCTGGAAGATTGTAAGTATTCCTCCTGTCATCCCTTTTATGAGCAGCTTTCTTTATTCAAAGGCACTTTCTTCTGGGAAAAAAGTAAATGTTCACCCTGTTAAGCAGCTCAAGCTGTGCAAAGCCATTCCACATTTGGTAGAAACCAGCTTCTGAATTTGACTTAGTTTTTATATATGTTACTGCTGTCACACATAGGTTCAAAAGTGACTGACCTTCAAAAAAAGTCATGATCAAATCTTATTAATCTAAAGCAGCTGATTCACTTCTTTCAGATTTATTCCTCCATTTACTAGGGCACTGAACACAACTAAATTTTGTTATATCAAGAAATATTTGTTCTCCAGAAAAGCGTTCTTTCCCCTTTGTAAAACTTGGATTATAATTAAAAGCTAAAACTTATTAACAATATCATTTCCTTAGATCATAGATGGGTTTTTATTCTACAAATGTGAAATAGCTTTTTTTGTTAATTGCTAGCTGATTTAAATATATTCAACTTGTCATGTAATGTACTACATATACTCATGCTGAAACCTTTAGAAATATATGCTGGGTTGTGAAAAGCCTAAAAAATTCAGTTTTCCAAGTAGTTGCTTGGGGTCTGTAAGCTTTCTTGATACTAGATAGATGTAAGCTCATTTCTTCCTAGGTTTTTGCATAAGAACTAAGTCTCATTATCTCTTCTTTTCTCATTTATTAGGCTTCCAAAAACATGGGGTGTTAAACTCATTTATCTTCCAATTCACTGAATTAAAAATAGAGTTTTATGTTTAGAACTGTTAGGGACAGTCAAGATTTCCCCAACTGGGAGGCAGAATGATGTCTTCATAGACCTTTTGAAACAGATTTAAGAATAAAAGTTTATTCTTTCTCTTTAAGCACTTACAGCAAAAGTGTCTCTACAACCTCTGAGTTGATCTCAGTATTTATTTCTATCTATTGTTAGGGGTTTTTTTTGGTTTATCAAACCATGGTGGGTTTTTTTTAATTATGAATTTAGCTAACTATATGTTCCCATTTTCCTCAGTAAGGAATATCCAAACCTTTCAATGTACTAAATTTCATAAATGTCTTTTATCCCATATAGCTCTTCTCTGGACTCTTTTCAGTTTTTCTAGATTTTTTTAGCAACATGACAGCAGAAATAGTCATATTTCTGAAGTGGCTGCCACATAACTAGTGCCAAGCAGGCTGGTAGTTCTGCTGGTACTTGTTGTTTCATTCCATTTTTGTCGGTAATTTTGGTGAATTTTGGTAGTGATGTTAATCTCAAATTTGTTTCTCCTTCCTCCACTCCTATGTTACTGTATTTTAACCTACTACTTAGACTACTTAGTGTTTTGTTTTCTTTTCTTTTCCTCGGGTTGTATTTTTGTTTGTTTGCATTTGCATTTGGTTAGTTTTTATTTGGTGCTTTGTTTTGGGGGGTTTTTATTTGAGTTTCAATTTTGGCTTGGCAGAGGGTCAGAAGAGTTATCACTAATATTAAAAAAAGAAACTATAAAATTTTAATCTGGTTTTCAAATGGTGGACACCTCTTCTTTCTCAGTTTAGTAAAAATATTTGAAAGTTATATTCTGTCCTTATTAGGATAGAATTATATCATTTATCAGTGAGCTACTAATAACTACTCTGTGAGCAATTTCTTCCCCACTTCTCTCACTCTGAATATTTAGGTGGTGTATAATTCTTTTTTCACAGTTTCTAAAACTGGAAAATTCAGTAACTTGCTAAAATTTTGAAAAATAGTTCCTAGTGAGGTAGAGGTTACCCTATCTAATTTCTTCTGCACTCTACTGTGAATTCTATTGAGCTTCATTACACTTATCCCTTGTATTCTTTCCTTAGATTTTTTCCTATACTGCTGTGATTTTGTAATCCTTTATAAATATAATAACCTGTTGCGAGGAAGGTTTACCACAAAATTAAAGATGTCAGTTTTTTTCTTGTGTCATTTATGAATTCTTTTTTAGATTAGTAAAGATATGTTTGACTACATTTTATCAGCACACAAAATAAGCAGCATGATCATTTAACCTGTTAGCAAGCAATGACTTGTAAAATCTTTCTCAGTAATGTTTCTCTCCTTTTATTTTTCACATCTGCCTTTTTTCTGAAAAGCTTTGATTCTTTAATAAACCACAGGAATAGATACACTACAAAAGCAGAAACTTTCATCTAAAATTGGTATTTTTTCTTATCTCTCAGCTATACACATCTATCTAGAGACTTTTGGGACTCTCACTGTATCTTCAGTTTCATAACACTGATGTCTTTGTCTGGGTAATGATAACACAAATATATCTGGCTTTAATTTTGTGATGGAAAAAAAGATCAGATTCAGATAACTATGTTTAGAACCCCCTGTCTTTTGTGTTTGCCCACTGAGGGAAATGACCAGCCTTCCAGGGCACAACAAAAGTGATAAAAGGATAAATATTATACTCAAAAATTCTAATGGATAGATATTATTCTCTATTTTTTTTTCTGTGCTCAGCTAGCCTGCTGTGAACCCAGGTAAAATATTTTATTAGTTTCTAATGTTTCAGCATAATATTAGTTCTCTTCTTTTTTCTTTTTTTATTATTATCTAATTTCTTTTATAGTGATTTTTCTGCTTTGATTCTTTTTTATTCATTAACTGAATCTACTTTATAGATAAAATAATTTGATTTTTTTCATGGAAAAATGTATAAACAAATTATGAAGACTGGTAGAAAATCTTTAGGCAAATATAAATTTTCTTCATAAATACAGCCATCAGATTCTTATGAAGTTTTCTCATTGACAAGGTAACACTGATGTATTTCACATCAACTATCTTTACTGTTCAGATTACTATAATTTCAAGTGGGGTTTAAGAGATCTTCACAAGAAAGGAAGCCTAACTAACTTCAGTACTTTTTTTGGCTAGAATGCCTTAGCTGTGAGACCTATAGTTATATATAAGAAGAGAAAACGGTAATATGTGGTTTTTAGAAGACAGATTTCATGCTTTTATCTTGTCAAGCACTTTGGATTAGATCCCATTTGGGACTTTGGGGACACAAGTGAAGGATAACCAAATTTAGCTTCTGAAGGTATTTGACTCCAGGATTCAGTGAAAAGCCTAGGATATTTTTAATGGGTAACTCTACAAAGGGTTAGACACTTCACAATAAGAGCCAAACTATATTTAAAAAAAAAAAAAAAAAGGAAAAGAAAAAAAAGGAAAAGAAAAAAAAGGAAAAGAAAAAAAGGCTTACAGGTAGTGTGACTTGAAAGTTTATTTCAGCTGGCTCACATGGACATGCTTGAATTTATTCTCTAGATCTTTGGTTGCAATCACTCCTAAATTTCAAAAAAACACAATCTCATGGTGCTGCGTATTTAGGCAAAATATGTTAGTGGCAGGAAAGCCCAGACTCTTTTTGATGTCTTCTCTCAAAATAGTCTTTACACCTTACTCCAAAAGTACAAGCAGCCATAGGAAACCACGTGGAAGTAACAGTTTGTTTTATTTTGTGGAACACGGAACAAATTAGTTGACAACACCATAAAATCATTTGACCAAAGAATTCTGTGGTCTTAATTCTTGGTTATCCTATAAATTATTCTTTTCTTGATGTTTTAGATCTTATACATCCATTTCATGACGCAAATGTGTCTCCCAGGTGAGCACTCTGAAATGTTGGATGATTCTTCCTACTCTTCCCACCGTGAGGGCTGTGAGGTGAATGAATGGATATGAGTAAAGTGTGATGCTTTGAGGAGAAAATTGAGACCCATGCTGTGAATTGTTGGTGCACCGACTGTGGTAAATTGGATGATGAGAAAGTCAATAGCTGTTTTAGTCAACATTAAAAATAAACTGAAGAGGATGTGATTTCAAAACAGAAAGAGATTAAAGATTGTCATAGCCAGAGAGAAAAACCCTGTCCATACAAAAAGCTGAGTGATTTAGTAGCAAACCTGCAGATTGAAAGAACTGTCTGATTCTCATGATTCTGTGAACTGAATAGCTACCAGATATCAGAATTTTCTGGCTAGAAAATATATGTCCAAAATACCCATTTGAGACTCATAGAAGTACAGTATGAACCACAAGAAACATGGAGTGGAGCTATTAAAAAAAATCACTCACTTGAAAGTGGCAAGCATTAAATTAGGCTCCTAAATATTGCTTTGTGTGAAACATTGCTGCATTGTGTGATGCATTTTTGGATCCACAGAAATACCACCTACCTGCCAAATTGAAGTAGCATCATGAAAAAACAACTTAGAAATGTACCCCCTGCATAACAAGCAAAATAATCTGAAGAACTAGGGCTGCTCCGAGGCAAATCTCTCTGTCTGATCTCAATGGGATAAAGTGGAAAGAATGCATTCATGTTTTATGCAACATCTGTAAGAAAGGAAAAGGTTGTCCTACCAGAAGAATGCCGTCAAACACTGAATTCTTTCTTTTATATTTGGAAAAGCTCTGTAGAATCAATATCAGAATTCTAGGGAGTCGGAACGGACTGGAATTAAGATCCTGTGAAATTAAAACCAAACAAAATTCACTTTACAATTTATAAAAAAATAAGTCACTTTTGCTGAAAGAAATGTCACTTTTATTTGATTTCGTGTACTTTGCAAAGTGCTTTAAGTAGCGCCAGGAGCTCAACAGCCTCTGCAGATTACTGTTATTAAATAAGATTTCATTATTTATAATGGTAATTGTATGTTGCAATAGTACCTACAGCTTTAAAGCATTTTCCAGTCCTGGAAAACAATGTACTTCTTATCCAGAAAGCTTCTTAAGTAACAAAATAAAGAGGCAGAACAGTGTGAAGCCAACAGGGGAGGAAAAAAGAGCAATCGTAAGAAATAGGGTGATAATTGCTCCCCCAGGCCCTTCCAG
>VZTT01006546.1:4034-50645 GCA_013400855.1 Buphagus erythrorhynchus
TTTTTTTTTTTTTTATAACACGTACGTACATATTTCCGTTCTTTTCTAATAATTCAGTTATCTCCCCTTCGTGAAGATCGAGAGGAAACATAAACACGCGCACAAAGAAGTGCCGAGCCATGCAAATTCAAAGAGAGAACAAATCATCGGCTGATTACGCCGGGTCCAATTTTTTCTCCCTTCGTGCACCACCACCCACCACAGACGCACACACTTTTTTTTTTTTTTTTCAGCGCAAATGATGCTATTTGATGGAGGGGTGGGAAGAAAGAGGGGAAAACCCTGTTCTGCCGTAGAAAAGAAATTCGAAGAATTAAAATTGGGAGGAGAGAAACTGGGACTTTTCTTTCCCTCCTCCCCCCCCCTTCTTTGAAGCTGAGAGAAGGGCGACTGCCCCGGGATACTGCAGGAGTCAAAAAAAAAAAAAAAAAGGTCTGAGAAAGATCAAAAACCGGCTCCGCAAGTCCCAGGGGCGACCTCTCCCCCCGACACATTCCCCAAACTGCGCGGAGAGGAGCGGGCAGAGGGAGAAGGGGAGGGGGACTCGTGTCACCCCTGCTGCCGGTGGCCCGTCCTGCTCCGGGCAGGATCCAGGCAGGTCCCAGCTCCCTTCCCTCCTTCCTTCCCTACCTCCGCAGACAGCCCCGGCTCAGCTCAACCCGGTGAGTCCCTTTTCTCCCTTCACCCTCACCTTTTCCTTTCTCAGACAGCAAAAGTGCGCTTTGTCAAGGGGTTCTCCTTCTCCCTTTATTCCACCTCCCCATTTTGCCCCATTGTCCCCTTTTTTTCCCCTCTCCCGGCTGCGGGATAGGTTCCCGACCCTGGAGCGGGTCCCCCGGGTGCCCAGCACCGGGCACCGCTATCGCTGCTGGGCAGCGCTCCCGAAAGGCTTCGACTCCACAAATTAAAAAATAAGAGAAGAAAAAGTCAGCATATCGCCTGAACATCCATTACAAATTATGGCGAGGTTAAAGAAGTGCTCAATAGAGGAAAAAAAATAAAAAAAAAAAGAAAGGAGGGAGTGGGGGGGCCGATTTGTTTCATGTTTCTCGATTTTGCTTTATCTCCCAGGACCGTTTTGAGCGATAGATTTGAAGGCGAATTAAAGCATCTTGCGAGCTTTAAACCCGGCAAGAGCTGTTTTCCTCGCACCTCACGGAGAAGGTGAAGCTGCCGACGTGTTTAAGGATTCTTTTTGTCTTTTTTTTTTTTCCTTCCCTTTTTTTTTTTTTTTCCCGCAAACAGAAATTACCCCGGGACTTAGATAAAGAAAAAAAAAATAACACAAATGGCCCGCCGGCTGGCGTGAGAGGAGGCGGCAGAACTAGCACCAGCTCCTTGGTGAGACGCAGGGGCATATCCCGACCTCCCCGCGTTAAAACCGGAGCGATTTACTCCCGCAAGCGCCCGGCTGCTGTCAATTTAGAGCCGTCCTAGCACCCCCCAAAATAAACCCCCCGTGCCCGCAGACCCCGCACGACACAGCCACCCCGCACGGTGACAACCCACTCCGTAAATGTGGGGCTCGCGTTTACCGTCAGAGACTCCAAAATTCAAATGGTACCGAGGGTGTCAGAACGCGCACGGTTTCTTTTCGCTCTAGAGAGAGGGCTGCCGCACCCCGAATTCCGCCGAGGAGCACATACAGGCACCCCGAGATGCTGTCCCGCCCCCGTCCAAGCACCAGGCGATGCCCTCCGCATCCCGGGGGGAAAGCAGCCCTCAGCCTGGTGCTCCCCCTCCTCCGCACCCCACTCCCTACCTGCCCCTGCCGGGAAAAACCCTCTCGTCTTATTTTCCCCTCGAAATTAAAACGCTCCCCTCGGCTCTGTAAAAGAAAATTCACATCCCCGGGAGAAGGAAGCGTTTCGCCCCAGCCGGGAGCAAAATGCCGCGGCAGGGTGGGGGTAGACCTTCCCTCTCCCCTCCTTCCTTTCCCAGAGCCTGTTTCTCCTTCCCCGGGGCCCCCAGGTTGCCGGGACCCTCTCTGTCCCCCCTGTCTGTCTGTCTGTCCGGGACTCATCCCGGGGAGGTGGGACCCGTGTCCGCCTCGTCGGAGCAGCAGCCCCTGCCCGCGGCACCGACAGGTCCCGGCTCCCCCGCTCCGCACCTGCGGCCCATAAATAATGGAGAAAACAAGCAGGGCCGGTGGTTATTAATTATCCGGTTTCATTAAAATCCGTCACCCGGAGCCCGCTGCCTGTGTACGGACACGTGAAGGTAAGAGGAGTTGGGATGGATGGATGGATGGATGGATGGATGGATGGATGGACGGATAGATAGATAGATAGATAGATAGATTTTCTCCCCTTTCTGTTTTCAAGACTCTCAATGACAGAAAATGTGGATTTTTTGGCAGCACAAGCCATTCTCATTGCTCCCTCCCGAAATATCCTCCGCACGGTTTGAAGGGTGAAAAATTCTCCTACAAGGCGGGGAAGGAGGAGAGAGACTTAATGCAGGGATGCTGGGAGAGAGGGGGAGCTCTCCTCTCGCCCTTCGGGCCGCAGTCCTGCCGGAGCCCGGCCCGGCCCGGCCCGGCCCGCGGATCCCCTCTGCGGGACCAGGAGCCGCGGGGAAGGTGCGGGTCCGGCCTCGGAGCGGAGCCATCTCCCTCCTCATCCCAGCCTGCCTTAACCACAGACCTCTAGGGTAGTTCTTCCTTGCGCTTCTAAGGTATGGAAAGGAGAAACGTCTGCGCAAAATCACCCGAAGTAGATTCTGTTAGTTAGTAGAAGCACAGTATTCTTGTTATGCATTATATACAGATATTTTTAACCTGAAGAGATAGAGTACTACGTATACAGGGTATATTTTATATTATACAGCACATATGAACCTAACAGAATCAAATCAAATCTGAACTATTCGTGGGAAGAGCACAGAATCGCAGCCATCTGCACACGCCTGCCCGCATGAATATCGCTGTACACAGAGGGATACACAGAGTATATGGGTCCAGATATACAATATAAGTATGCACAAATATATATATATATTTATATGCACATAGGTACGAAGCCAGGCACAGAAAGGCCCCGCATTTCTCAGATATAAATCCATTCCCGTCCTGAGATTAATATTTCTCAACCCAGCCATGTCAGTGCCGTGTCCCATCTCCCAGCCCCCGCCACCCCAGCCTCACTCCTTTGCCCCTAACACCCACGGGTAAAACATCTTCTTCTCCCCAGCTTCCCAAAAATCGCTCCCTTACGGACCAGAGGGCTTTCCCCAAGGTCACCGAGAAAACTCGGCTCTTCTCTCCATCCACCCTAAGCAATAAAGGGAGGTCGGGGCTGAGTTTCAAATCCTTTGAGTCGAGCTCCCCATCCTAGTGCCCTCCACGTGGAGAAGGAGTGAAAGGAGAATAAATTTAAAAAGAATAAAAGAAGAAAAAAAAAAAAAAAAAGAAAGAGGAAAAAAAAGGAAAGAAAAAAAAGAAGGAGGGTGTTAGGGGGGGGACACACGGACAGACAATTCGGTGTTCACTGACCTGGGCAGATGCTTTTGGTTTTGTCCGGTTCCGCTGGAGCGCTCAGAGCAGGAGTGCGGGAGGAGCGGAGCCGCTGCTGGCATGTCGCAAGCTCTCACCGAGGGGGAAAACCTGGGGGAGCCGCATCCTCCGAACGCCCACCCTTGCCCTCCTCCTCCTCCTCCGGGCTGGGCTGAAGATCAGAGCTCTTCCGGGTTGGGAAAGGGCAGAGCAGGAGTGAGAGGAATATGATGGGCCATTTCTTTACACACCCATCGATGGGGCGGGGAGGTGGAGGTGGGGGGGACAGGGGCAGGGCCAGGGGGACGCGCCAGGTACAGCGGTGCGAGCGTGATGTAACCCGTCCCGGGAGCGACTGTCAGCGCCGGGAGCCGGGAACGCCGGGAAGAGACAGGGGGAAAATGTAATTAAGCGTATGATCATACAAATAACGCCGTGGCTCGCTCCGCTGCATCGAAAGCTTTCGAGGAAAAGTGGTGACATTAGCGACAAGGCGCTGGTTCTTCTCTGTGCCCCCTTCTCCTCCCGGGGGGATTTTTAATGACCCTATTCTCCTGTCTTTTATTATTATTATTTTTCTTTTGAATATGTATCTTTGTAAGGCTCCACGATGCAGACAGAAAAAAAAATAACAATAATGGACGCGCTTCCCCTGGCGCTCCGAGAACGGGGTGGGACGAGGATTGTTCCCCTGTCTCCCACTCCTCCTCGGGACGAGGAAGGCTCCCGGCCGCGGGCAGGAGCGCAGCACCCCTGCAGGGAGACAGCGATCGCAGGGGTCGGTCCCAGCCCTGGGGGTCCTGTGTGTGTCCCCCTGTCTGTCCCCTCAGACTGCACGGGCTTGAACCCGGGGCCGGTGTGGAGCGAGAGGGACGGGCCGGGGGGATTTGCCGCTCCCTGCCCGCTCCTCAGCATCCTTTCCTCAGGAACGCCTGGGGGGTGTCGAGGGCTGGGGGTGGAGGGAAGATAAACACACACCCCCCTTAAAGTGCTGTAGGGGCAGCAGAAGCCAGGGAGCCAGGCTGTGGCCACGCCGCAGGCTCCGGAGGATGCCCCAGATCTTTCAGCGATGAGGAGATGGAGGAACCGACGGGGGAAGAGGCGGGGGCTCTGCTTTTCCACATTTAACCCCCCACTCGTGTCACTCCCCCAGATCTAATGCTGCAGCCTCAGTGTTCCCCCCCCCCCGTTAGCCTCCGAAAACTTCCCCAGGTTTTGGTGATGATATTTTTATTCGCTAGGGCTGGATGCTCATTTCGGAGTGGGTGGGTGAGTGTCCTGCCACCAGAACCAGACAAGACATGGAGGACCAGCCTGGGGAGGGTGGGAGAAGGCTTATCCACGGAAAACACGTCTGGGAATGGCCACTCTCACCTCCCGGCATGGGCAGCCACGTCCGAGTGGAGGGGGAGAAAAAACCCCCTGCGCTCCACATTCACCCTCGGTGTGAAGATGCTTACTCGGGAATAAACCTGGAATAAAGCTTTATTTCCAGGGCTAAACCAGGTGCGTGCGGCAGATCCCAGGCCCCTCCAGTGGGACCCCGCTGGTGCTGGGGGGATTCAGAGCCTCCCTCCCCGGCCCGGCTCCGTGGTACCCGGCTCACACCCCGAGGGCACATCCCGGCAGTGCCAGGTCCTGGAGCTTCAGAAAGTGGGGCCAAAATCGGTCACTTAGGGGGCAAAAATAAATATATATGTATATACACACCCTCCTGGTCCTGGAGGGATATTGCTGGGTTTTTCTGCTGACGTTGGGAGTTTGCTATCGCTGCTTCTAGAGTGACTCTCTGTGAGGTGAAAGGTAACGCGATCGCCTCCCAATTCTATCTTTAGAAAGCACATTCAATTAAGGTAATAACTTAAAGCTCATTAGAGCCACGAAGGGAACCTTCCCAGCGCCAAACACCGATGGAAACAGCGCGGGCACCCCAACGGCGAGGGGAGGAGGGTTGAGCCCATTTACCACCGACAAGAAATGTGCCTTTTGCTAAGGAAAGGCTTCGAAAGAGAGGATTTTAAAGCCACGAGGCTTGTGTGGTTTGGACGGAGCCGTGTGGACCAGCCGGGGGTAAATCCTTGCGGGGTATGGGATAAGAAAAAATAAAGGAGAATACAGCTGAAAACACTCAGGGGGTGTGCTCCTTAGCGCTGGGAAAATCCCTGTGGAATCTTCTGCTCCCCAAAACAGTGCTGGGGCAGGGAGACGAGATCAACCTGGAAGATGATGCCGGATCCCTTCAAAACTGCCCAGAAAAAGAAAAAAAATAAAAAAGCAGGGATGGGAGCTGGATCCGGGCTGTCCGAACACATCGTGGAACTGGTGGGGGGAGGTGGGGAAACGAAAAATCAAGAGTCCTCCTGCAAAAACCGCTTGGGAAGACGGCGGAGATGGAGCCCCCGCACTATTGTCTCTGTTCCTCCGGCTGGGGCTTGCTGGGGGGCGGGAGGGGACAGAGGGAATTTGGGCACAGGCGCAGGCGCATCCACACTCATCCCCCCTCCTGCACCCACCCCGCACCGCGAAGTTCATTTCCAGCCACGACGGCCGGTGATTCAAAGGTTAAACATAACTAATGAGGCTTTAAATGGCACCCGGGGTTTATCATAAATATCACAGACCCGCCTCGATGCCTGTAGTTGAGGTCCGAATATACATTCAAAGAAATAGTCAGATACCCGGAGGTCATTTAAATAAATAAATACACGGAAAAAAAAATATGCGCACACACATATATTTTTTTCCGTGTGTGTGCATAAATAGAATATATCTATGTGGAATATTTANATATACATTCAAAGAAATAGTCAGATACCCGGAGGTCATTTAAATAAATAAATACACGGAAAAAAAAATATGCGCACACACATATATTTTTTCCGTGTGTGTGCGTAGATAGAATATATCTATGTGTGATATTTATGGAATATATCTATGTGGAATATTTATATGGTGTGCCTATATATATACATATATTCCATATATAAATATATGGAAAAAATTCTTTCCTTGCGTTCTCCAACTTGCTAAGGGAGCCTGTGATTCTCTCACTGCATCTGCTTGATCCCACCTCTTGGTCTCCTCCTGGCACGCATTTAGACGGGCATACACCGAAATAAATACCTACACATACACACCACACACACAATCGATTTCGGCTCCGCCTGAACCAAGATTTGCAGTCGAATCCTCCCTAAATAAAATCCATACGTTATTGTTAGGGATAACCGCTCTGCCGGCTGCAGAGAGGAGGTCGGGGTTGTTTTATTTGCTATAATTAAACTGCCTCTCGTGTTCTGGAAAGAAAACCCACCCTCTCTGCCCCCACCCCGGGGAAAAGTTGCCAATAATCAATAATTTCCCCTTCGCCGGCAGTGAAGACACAGTCTCAGAGAGGTTATTTTTTAATATCACCGTTGCAATCTACGTTTCCAAGGAGGGGAAGAAAGCACCCTCCCTCTTGATCTCCCCAAATCAGGCGCTTTGGCATTGATCCTGCGCTTTGTGTGTGCAGAGTATATTCGCTTTAAAACGATTTCCATTAAACGCGGCCGCCTACATTGGTAGGATCGACCTAATGACTTTGTGGGAGCGCTGGGGAGGGACAGAGAGGTTGGGGGGACCCTCGGAAATTAAAATAATCGCCCCCCTCTTCCCCCTTCGTCCACATCTTCTATTCACCCAAATCAGGGACTTAGGAATAAAGTCAAAGCCAGACCCCAACGAACAGCCGCAATTGTAAATTCCTATCCATTACAACCAAGGTGCAAAATATATTTATAAAAATATATAAAGCACGTGGAAGAGGAGAATTTTAATTAAATCTTACTGCGGCTCTAACAACATCGAAGTGATATTTCATTCGGAGCCCGCCTCTTGCTTGTGTTTTATAGCGTTTTCTTGCCTCTGACTTTTTTTTAAAATATTAGACGAGGTACAGAATTATAAATGACTCTTTCCTTATCTGTGCTGCTCACATATCCAGGATCAGAGGAGCTGATTAAGAAAGAAGTCAGAGGCAACGTTGGATTCATAATGATTCGGAATAATGAATCCTTATCTCTGCTTTCCAGATTATCACCCTTTCAGCTCCCAATGTTTTGTTACATGGGATAATTTATTGCATCTAATACATCACAATGAATCTGATGGCGGAAAGCGATGGGCAATGTTGGGGGAAAAAAATCGTGGGTCCGTATTTTAGTTTAGTTTCATCCTGGGGGCAGCGAAACTGATTTTTTCTTCTTTTTTAATTGGGAAAATATAAGGTAAATCTGATAGTAATAATAAAAAGAAGTTGGAGGGGGATGATGAGGCGCTTTAATTAGTGTGTCACTTTCAGACTGAAATTAAGAAAATCGACCGGAGCTTCTCCTCTCTGTGGCTCCGAGATCCTAATTTTACATGATTTATTTTTTATTTAAGGGGGAGATAATGCATCATAAACATTGAATAAAGCACGGGTTAAGATAAAATACAATTTGCATGTCTCTTTTTTTCCCTTCTTTTTTTTGAAAGGGAGGGCTGCCAATAATGTTCTTTTTTTTTTTTTTTTCTCCCCGCCCCGTTGCCAAATAAATACATGCATAGCAAAAAATCGATAAGATTTCTGCGAGGAGTCTCTCCCCTTTCTCTTCCTGCGTCTCTGCCTCCGTTTTTGTTGTTTATCTTTTTTTTTTTTTAAGGCATTTCTCATAAACTGGAGAAACTCCGCGTGTTGCTTTGTATGCAAATGAACGCTGCGCTGTGTCTCTGGCTGCAGAAATGAAATAGGGGATGGAGGGCGGGGTGGGGGGAAACATTCACCTGAAATTATTGATATTCGTGTGCCTGAGGAGGGGAAGATCTGCTGATATTTTGCTGGATTTGAATGCATTCGTTTGAATCCTTGAAGGGAAGCAGCAGCCGGGCTCTGCCTCCTCACCTGCGCAGGGAAAAGCTGCATTTCAAACATTGTCTGTGCCGAATAAACCCCCTTTGCTCCATTCCGAGGGATGGAGGGGAGGAGGGAAGGATTCCCACAACGGTAACAACTCAGCCCCAAACTTGATCTCAACAAAAATCAGCGCAAGGGTCAAACCCGATAACGGGGTTTGGGATAACCCCCTCAAAACCCTGCGAGGGACTGGGGGATGCTAGAGCATCCCCGCCTCTGAGAAAATGGTGCCTAAAATCCTCTTCATGGTCAGTTTGCTGTGTCTCGATTGTTTTTTGGTTTAGGTAAGGATTTTTCTTTTTTTTTTTTTTTTTTTTCCTTTTGTGTGCAGCCACTCCCGATGCTAAAATTTCTGGAGACAGGTGCTGGCAGCTCTGTTCTGCCTTGGTTTAAGTTTCCCTTGCTCCTTCTCATCCCTTCCTGGCTCTCACGGCACAGGGACGGTGTTTAATCATTAACCAGGTCTAGCACGGTCCTTTTTTCCAGGAAGTGAGAGCCGCTTCTCAAATGAGGTTGAAAAATAACTTGGTTTCCCCCTTTGCCTAAAGGGAAAGGTTCCCACCTGGGGTCTGGAGTGGGGGGGACCCCACGCCGCCCCCTCCCCGCTATAGATTCATCGTTTCACACGCGGTGTTTCACAAATCCCATCCGAACGCTAATCTCGGCTTCCTTACTCTTCCTCCTCCGTATATTCTGTGCAATATTTGTCAAGGAATTTCAAGTATCAATTATAACAGCAATTTTTTATATGCCCCCCCCCCAGTCTGAAGTGTAGATGATTTGATAGGAATATACATATATATAATACCGGTTCTCCCTCAGATGAATTTATTGGACCGCGTCCCACCCTTAGCTGAACATTCAATATTCCAGCATTATCTCCACACTTAAACTCGCTTTCTCCATTTCTGTGCCAAGATAAATTTGCATAATATTTGCAGTTGTAATTAGCTGATGAACATCTCCCAGCCTTCCCCTTTGTTTTCCGCGCGTTTGGTCTTCAATTGATGCCACTTTTGATCTTTAATATTACAGGATCCCGATAGAGCATTTTATATCTTATCTGCAGCGCATGAAAGTCGCGCAGAAAGGGAGTGAGAAGGGGAAAAAAAATGGGGAGAAAGGAGAGGGAGGAAAAGGCACTGAACGAAGCTGAACTAATCAGAGTTTCGAAAGGTTGTTTCAGATGCCTGAATCCGCAGTTACGGGCCAAATGAGATAAATGGTGAAATTAGAGCCATTTAAAATAACATAGGGCTCGATCAGGTGAGGTACCGCCAGCATTTCCAGCATCTCCGCATCACCCGAGAAGGGCGCCGGGGGCTCCGGCGGCGGAGCCGGGCTGGGGACACCGGGTACCGGGGTGGGGGTGGCATCGTGTGCGGGTCCCCCTCCAGGCTTGGGGACCCCGGGGGGAGCCGCCCTGCCGACTTTTAGGGACGCCAGCACCAAAGTTGAGCGCTTTTATTTATTTATTTATTTATTTATTTTCTTTTTTTTTGGCGTGGTAGGGGGAGGCGTGGGGAAGATGCTTTTCCTCACCCAACAACTGGGTGGGGAGTAGCCGGTACCCCCCGACCCCCCCCCCCCCGCGGACNCCCCCGACCCCCGCCCCCCGGAGCACCTCGAGTGAGCAGCCCACCCCCAGGGTCACCTCCGCTGGCAGAGCCGGGAGTAAAGGATGTTATCACGTCGGGAGGGTTATTAAACCGCTAATGAATGAGTGTCTGTGAGACTCTGGACGGGCTGGAGAGACTGCGGGAGGGGGGTCGGGGGGGAGAGGAGGCAGAAAGGCTCGATCTTCATGCCAATCTCTGGAACAAATAGCTAACATTTAACGTTTACACCCTGCTTGGCGACGAACTGGCGCTCCACGGACCCCTGATCCAGGCTAAAATGTCCAGAAAGCCTTTGGAGAGAACAAGTTCCTAGCTATCAGGTTCTTCTGATCTCTCTCCTCCTTTCATAGGGCTTTGGTTTCAGGCTGGACTTGTCCAATGTCTGCTTTACCGCTGCGCGCTCCTAAATGAGTGTCAAGGAGGCGAATATCAAATAGCAGAGAGGTCAAGGCGATTTGGTTAACCGTTGGCTGGGCTGATGGCTTTAAACTTGTGTGGGAGGCTGGGGACGTGGCAGGGGGGAGGGAAGGGAAGGGAAGGGGGGAAGGAGTGGGAGAGGAGGGGAAATAAACCCGAGAGAAGTGAAAGCAAGTAGGGTTAAGGAAGAGGGTGGCGGCTTGGAGAGCCCCTAAAAGAGCCAGGGTCAAGGTTTTCACCGTGGTGGAGGGATGTGGAAACCCTGGGTAGAGGGTTTACTGGTGGCCCTGGCTGCCATGGGGTGTCCCTGTCCATCAGAGGGGAGTGTGTGTGTGTGTTTGGGAGCAATTGAGAGCATTTGGGTGATGGATGAGTTTTGATGGGCTCTATGGGCAGGAAGAACAATGCCCAGGTAGGACAGCACTATCAGGGTGTAAGGAAAAAGAGGGATGTACAGAAGTATTTTGCTGTGGTGATGGAATGGCAGGAGGAGGCAGGAGAGGAGTCCATGCACATAAAGGGATGGCTGTAAAGTGACCATGGCTGTAGCTGTAGAGGGTGGGATGGGCTGTGGGTGTGGGATGAGCTGTGCAGGGATGCAGGACCAATGTGAGGGGCCAGGTGAGAGTGGGACATGCTGGGTGATGAGCACAGGGAAAACCTGGGGCTCTCAAGAGCTGGGTGGCCCAGCAATGCCTTCAGGGGGCAAATCCCTTCCCTGAGTGCTCTTGCACTGCCCAGCATGAGGGCACAGCAAGCAGGGAAGAAACCAAAGTGAAATTCTCCTTTGCCTGGAATAATCATCTACTCAAAAAAAAAAAAAAAAAAGAAAAAAAATAGAGAGAGAAATAGACAATTTCCTGGAAGAAAAGCTTTTCTATTACTTGAGTGGCCAATGAACAGAACAAATACTCAAGGCCTTTTCCAGCCACACTCCTCAGCTCCAAGGCCACACAAGTCCTCCCTTCCCAGCAATCACATTTTGCTCCCGACACTAGCAGCAAACTCACTCTGGTCCCAGGTAATGTAAAGCTGAACCAGGGCAAACAATGGCCATAGGAAATGTGTGCACAGCCACACATGGCTGAGCAGTGCTTGGAACCACCACAGAGCTTGCAGGAGCTACAACCAAGAGAGAGTTAATCATGGCTTTAGTGCCCATGCCCTTGACCTACAAGTTGCAGAGCTCAGGAGTGCAGCGCTGGCAGAAGAAATTCAGGTGAAGCCACTGGGACTCTCAGGATAAATCTGGAGTCTCCATATTGGCCTGGGTTTTGCATTTTGAACATGTTATAAGGGGAATTCTTTTCCTCCTGCTCTCCCTTTCGGAGGTACAAGAGATACTTCTGGGGGTCCAGCCCCTGGGCTGTCCTGTAGGAACAAGGGATGCCATGATGGACATTTCAATGAAGCCTGGTAAGGACAGGAGAGAGGATGAGAAAATTTCAGGATCAAATATGCATTCTGGATTATTTAAAAAAAATAATTAAATTGTTATGGGTTTCATTGACTTGGTTGTTTGGGACAGCATGGAGCCCAGCAAGTGTGGGCATCACAAAGGTGTGTCCCTACAGAGAGGTGCCTCATGTGCATGTTTGGACACAAATGCACAGGGAATGTGTGTGCAGGGGGTGCTTGTGCACATGCACACCAGTCATCTGAGATATACTGTGTTTTATATATATATATAAATGTATACATTCCATAGGAGCTGAGAGCCATAGGTCCCTCCATCACGCCTGCATGCATCCACATACATACACCCACCGAGGTTGCGTTTCCGGAGACATTCTCAAATAGAGCAGTGTAATTTCTCCGCTGATTTTGATTGACATGCTGTCCCTGGGATCATGTGTTAATCCCTTCTTCACTCAAGCCTTTTCATAACTCATTTCTCTCTGCTAGATGGAGACTCTGATGGTTACCGAGGCAACGATGATAGCACTAAGCCATTTCCCTCTCTGCACGGAGACCATTATTCCGCATGCATAGGCCATTTGCAACAAAGGTCGCCACAAAGTCATCCACAACACAGCACACGTTTATTAAACTTTTATTCTTTTTTTTTCCCTCCCCCTAACAGAGAAACTAGCCAGCATGTGTACAATATCTCTCACTTTTTTTTTTTTTTTTTTAAGTTTTTTTATATATGGAATAATAACTGNAGTGGTGTGAGGTGAATATTTGAATGCAAAACCCACGCAGAGCTTTGCCCTGCACAACCAAGCACCTCCCAAAATGGAATAACCATCAGCAATGACCACCTCTTTTAATTTAATTTCTACCTGGCTCCTTACCTGGGCTTCCTGGCTCTGGGCATAAGTTGAAGGGGGTCTGTCTTGTGGAGCTGGTCCTAGGTTATTAAAGCCAGCTCTGGCTCTACAGAGTTAAAGTGCTGCTGGAAAGGCCCCCTGCTAACCCGACGTGTCCCTCCCCACCACTGAGGCTTTGCCCATATGGGGCCAGGCTGCTGGATTTTGTTTCAGCCCCATCCTGCTCCTCTGGAGACCGAACGCGATGCGACGCTTTGGGACGGCTTTTAGCCAGCAGCCCTTTCCCACCGGGAACGGCACGGATGGAGGCACAAATGCCTCTTGGTGGATTCATGGATTTAGCACTGGAGTCAGCCTCAGCAATGCTACAGATCCCTGTGTTTCCACAGCCCCACCCCCTGCTCTGGTGGGGCTGGGAGGCTCTCGGACAGTCCTGTGGCACCAGGGCTGCTGCGGATGTGAAAGAGGAGGAGAAGATGGCCCACGGTGATAAGCTCCCAGGAAATTTCTATGGTGCCTCCTACTCTTCCCTGTCCAGACAGCTCCAGCTCTGGGCTCTTATCTCTCTGTATTGCTGCACCTCTCTGGCCTCCCTCCTACAGAGTCCAGCTCAGCTTGGTGCAAACACAATCCTAATTGCACTGACCTGCCCCAGAGCCCTGATCACATCTGCCCTTGCTGACTCCCATCACTGGCTTCACTGGTTCTAACACCTATTTCATTTAAATGCTCGATGCTGCCTCTTCAAAGCCCAGCCCCGGCTATTCCACTGCTCCTCCCTTTATTTTCAATTTGGAAATCTTTAAAGAAATTATAAACTGACAACGTTTAAACATTCAGTTTACTTTCCTGGCTACATGGAGATGCTTAAATGACTGGGAAGTGCACAAGAGCCCAACCTCTGCAAGTGCATGAAGTAAATCCTGTGCTTGGAGATGCACCTAAAGGAAAACACCTTCCGTGAGTAACCATCACTTGGAGGCAGCCACAGTGGTTTCCAAACCAGCCCCTGTGCTTGTTTACAAAGTTTCTGTTTTGCAAGACATTCAAGTAGTCAGAGACAAACAGGAGTTGGGGTTAAACCTCCCAATCTGCCATTTATCTGGAGAATCACTTTCCCACTGAGATACAGCCACCACAGAGGGGGTGAAACACCACTGGTCCATCTGACACACGAGAGGCTGGTTTATGGTGTGAAGTGGCTCCTCTGCCCAGGTGCTGATTTAGCACAGGTATTCGAAGAAAGCAGCTGCCCTGGATCCACGGGGGTTGGTGTCCAAGGCCTGTCACTGCCACCTTTGTGAGCTGATGTGGAGCCAGAGTGAGAATTGTTCCACTAGTATGATATTTCAGTGGGGGGATCCAAGAGGGATTGATCCTGCAGGCAAGGTCCTGCTGTCAGGAGGATGCACTGTCTCATGGCACTTTTCACTGAATTCCCAAACCATATCCAGCCATTCTGAATAAAAGCCTGTAACTTGTTAGAACCTTTTCCCCAACCCCGGCACCATCCAGCACCTTGGCTGCTGTTGCATCACTCCTTTCATGGAAAGTCTCCAGCATATGTGCCTCGATATTAAAAAAAGGATGAAAAAATCTATTTATCATGATTTCTGCTCATAATGAGCTCTCCTATCTCATTCAAGGATGCTTGAGGCCAGGAATTGCACAGGGATATTTACTTGTGATGCAGCCCTGGGATGGTGCTGTGACTTTTGAGCGAAGCGTGGCAGATATTTCCATGCCCCCTGCACTAATTGATGGGCTCTCTATATATCATGCCAGATAAAGGGCTCTTGCACAGTAAATGCTGATGTTTAGAACATCCTGATAGTGTTTTGTTAACAAGAAGATAACAGGAGAGCAAGATACGTTTGTTTAGCTGCCTATAGATAAACCAAATAGGGTCTTTGTTAAGTTTTCATGACTGATGGCAGGTACTAAATGCGATAAATAATACCCCAGGTCCTGATTGGAGCTACTGTAGCAGAAATTCCAACCCATGGCACTGACCTGTGAGGGGGGATGGAGGGGTTAAAGGCTACAGGAGTGAAAACCTGGGACTTTTTTTTGGGTGGCAACCCTATTTTTCTGAACTGACCGTGACCTGCTATGGCTTTTGCAACATTCCAGCAAAGCAGTACCCACAGAAAATCAGGAAATGAAAAAGATGTTGGTAATAAGGTATTTATGGAAGCAGAAAGGCAAAGGGAATACAAAGTTTACAAGGAGAGGGTGGCACTGGATGGCACCAGTCTAAGATCAGTGGTGACCTGTTCGCAGAGGCTCTTCACTGGCTCATCTAGGATGGGATGCCCCAGGAATCTTTGGAAGTGGAGGGTGAGCAAGGCTGTGTCACAAAATCCCATTGAGCACATCCCAAACATCCTTCTCCCCCCACCCCAGGAGGATGCTGAGTCAAGGCAGCACCCACCTCCCACCTCCCAGGTTTGCCTTCCCAGGGTGCTTATTAGCACTTCTCCCCAAACCACCTGCTAATTGCAAGGTGGGTCACTGCCAGCCCTCTTACAAAAGACAGAATTGTTATTGAGAGGTGATGGGGGGCCCTGAGTCACTGGAGAGGAGGAGCCACAGGGTCTGCCCACGATGCTCCCCAGTGGTGTCCCAAAGCTGTCCCCATGGATGTTCCACCCTGCCAAGGCCAGAGACAGATCCCCAGCAGGGGGAGAGTTGCTCAGCCAGGCTTCCAAAGCCTACAGCTGCAAAACCTGTCCAGGTTTGGAAGCCAGGCCATGAAACACCCCAACTCCTCTCAGCTGTTGAAAAGGATTATAATTACAATATCTTCAGCACCATCTTCCCTGAGAAGTCAGTAATTTGCTCCCCTTCTGTTTGTTTTCTTCTTCTTGTCTCGTGTTTTCTTCTTCTCTTTTAGGAGAGGAGGCTGCAGGAGCTGCACTGGGCTGATGCTGAAAGCACCCATGACCCCTGGGTTGGTGCCTTCCTGGTGCATCCTGCTGAGGAAAGGGAGGAGGAAGGCTTCAAGCTTGACTCCATGGATGAAAACCTCTGGGATGCTGCAATTCCCAGCTCCTGTTCTGATGGAGGTGAAACCAAAAAGCAGCTGTGGCACCCCCAAGTTCGTGCTGGTTTTGCACAAGAGCTTTGGTGCCCAGCCAGGGGTCGTGTTTGGCTCCCTAGGAACTGGGAATGAGGAGCTCAATGTCCTGCTTTTCACTTAAGAATGGGAAGGGTCCGTGAGGAGGTTGTGCAATTTGGGTTTTGTTTTTCAGTCCCAGCTGCTCACATGGGTATTTATTTGTCGGGGATTTTTAAAACTTTTAAGAAGATGCAAAGGGCTGGAGAAGAAAGCACTGAACTGCATTTGTGTGGTGTCCTGAATTATTTACAAAAATACCTGGACCAGCCCTGCTCCTTACCCAGGGACAGACCAATAGCTGCAAATTTCTACTCCTGCTTCACACACTTTTCTCCCACTCAGAACCAGGGCCATACCAAACCCATTCTAAATCCACAAAAATCTACAGTTCTCCCCAAACAGAAATACTGGAAGAGGATGGAAACTTTGCACTCAAGACTGACTATACACATTTAAACACTCAAAGCTTGGAAAATGATGGATGAGGTAGCAGCTCTGCCCCATAATTCATGGGGAAGATCCTAAATTTGCATTTCACAACAACATGCAATGTGGGACTCACTCTGTGCTTCCGAGCCAGTGCTCAGCACCAGAGCCAGTCCAGAGATGTAAATGAAAAGCTAGTGGATCTTCCTGAGACAACTTTGAACAGGCATCCAAAAAATGAATGTGTTTTCTTCTAATTAGGAGTGTTCGTTATATCTCATGGTGATCTACAAAACAAGCCACATGCCAGTTATTGCTGGTACAAGCACAACAATTCTGACTGTGGGAAAAAAGTATTTCCAGGCATGTAGGACACAAAACGTACTACAGGCATTTTAATGACACTTTAATTAATCTCTAGGCATAGGTTAAACAGAGAATATCTAAAAAGGTGTGTATGTGTGTGGGGGGTAATAACGAAAGTTAGGACTCAAATCAAAAGATGCTTTAGTACCTGCATATGTTATTAAATATAATTATATTAATTTAAAATATCCCCACGCACAAAAAATGGTAAACTGGAATGAAGGTTGCAAGCGAATCTCAGTAAATCAAGGCTGACAAAAAAAAAATGTATCAGAAGAATGCTATGATTATCATACGAACAAAAACAAACCTGAATAAATTTAGAGTTAAGGTGAGTCTTAAGAAAAGAAATCCAAAGGCTCTAGGTGTGGAAAATTACCCAGCGAAGGCAGTTAAACCACTTCAACTCAGAGATGGGTTACAGTAACCTAAAGAAAAGACAAGTGTGGATTTAGAAACGCATTATCCTCACCCAGGACCACAGAAATGGAAATGCCTTTCTCAGATATCTGTTGGCTGATAGAGTTTATTGCAACCATTTGGGAGACTCTCACTTCCAGTTTGCTCACCAGACCAGAGCCCTGTCTGTGCAAACACTCGTGACAAAGCACCTGGGGTCTCTGCAGAGGTGCATCTTTTTGTTCAGGAAGAAATAAACCTGATTTTACCCCAGACCACCACTTCCTGCCCAGTTCTTGCAAGGGCTTTGCTGAGCTCGACTTGCACCGTATCCCAGCTGTGGTTAGAGGTGTGTCAGGCAGCCTGGGGGGGAGCCCATGCACAGACATTTCCCTGTGCCTTTGGTTTGGAAGGACCTTGCAGAGGGATCCAGACTTTTGCATGTCTATTACAGCGAGATCTTGGCAGCTGAGACCTATTTTTGGGATAAAAACTCAACATAAACTCGTGTCCCCACTGACAGGTTCGTATAAAGGTGCCTGGAAAAGTACCTGGAGAGGTACCCAAGGATGAAAGAGGCTCAAAGGTGTATTCTGCAACAAATATCACTATTAAGGCAATGATTAGCTGCTAGAGGGGACCTCAGGCATAGAAAGCAGAAGAAAGTTTCCCTTCTTGTGCCACCAGGTGACCCCTCTGCAGACAGTGGCTCTCTTGGCCTCAGACAGCTCTGGCCCCAGCTGTCTGCCTGGCGTGGATGGGAGCTCCGAGGTGCTGTTCCCATCCTGGCTGTGCCCCCGACGTGCTCTGTGACCTGGCACAAATCACGTCACCGCCCTGCTTTGGTTTCGCTGCTCCTAATGCCAGCAGAAAACAAATCAGTCCTTGTTCACTGAAAGTGAGTGATGCTCGCCCAGCCCCAGGATTTCTCCAGGCACATCTGATGGGAACTGCCACAGCTTTTGAGTCCCTAAGCCATTAAACAAATACCAACGCTGAACAGTTACCTGGTTTTATTGCCCTCTCCCAGCAATCACTGGGGACACCCAGCTGCCTTGCCCAAATGCATGTATGGGAATGGCAAGGTGGGATGTGAAATTTGACTGGATATCTCAGGTCATAGAAGCATAAAATGGTTTGGGTCGGAAGAGACTTTGAAGATCATCCTGTTCCAACCTTCCTGCCATGGGCAGGGACACCTTCCACTGTCTCAGGTTGCTCCAAGCCCCATCCAGCCTGGCCTTGGACACTTCCAGGGGTGGGACATCAACGATTACTCTGGGCAACCAGTTCCAGTGCCTTATCAACCTCACAGTCAGGAATAATATCCTAATATCCAATCTAAATCTACCCTCTTTCAGGATAGAAAGTTTGGAAGATCCACCTCCAGAAAATGGTAACAGGCACTTGCACAGAGGGGAAATATGGTGTAGGACAAATAAAAGTGAGGGACCCATTGCACGCAGCAGGACACTTCTGATTGAGATAAGGATAACTCAAAATGGAAGCAAACAGTTAAATTACTACGTAGTTGCAGAAAATCAGAGTACCTTGGGGGGGGCAATGCCAAGAGCATGCTCAGCTCTGGAACTATTTTGCAACGTGTGCATCCAAGGCTGGATTCATACCAGAGGCCTGAGCAATGTGATTTGGCAAGTGTTAACTCCGTGACCAGTGCATGCCATCCAGAAGCCAGAAGAAAAACAAAGATGTGATGCAGCTCTGCAGCCATTTAAGCACGGCTTTGGTAAACAGAGCGGGTTTAACACTCACCAGAGCCTCGGGCATGGGCTAAGGCATTGGCTCCTCCCTCCACCCACCTGCACACTCAGTGACTTGTACAAAACTTGGCCTAGTGGGAGCTCTGGAAATTACTCTGGTGCCCCCTGTGTCTGCACACCTCCCTCCTTCCCTGACACCGAACCAGCACGCTTGGTTCTGCTGGTAAACACCACCAGACCACCAACCAAGACCAACTGCAAGTGAGGAGCCAGGCAGGTATCCCAAGATCTGTACCCTGTTAAAATCCCAGGGAATGCTTGCCAGGGAGCTGGTGCAGCACAGCTTTGCCAACACGGGCACCTGGGTGTGGGAAGAATGCTGGCAGGGCGATGAACTCATTAAGGTGGAGCTCTGTCACCACCTCCTGCAGGAATCTGAGATGAGCCCATCGCTGTGTCCTTGTGCAAGTGGGTGTAGGAAGGATCAGTCACTGGAGCTCCTGCTCCAACGCCGGAGCCAGCACCACCAGGAGAAACAGGAGCCCTTTCCATGTCAGCCAACTGATCCGGCTGATATCCAGTGACTCATTAAGGGCTTACAAAACTTAAGTAGACCATAGTGTTGCTCTCTAGTAGTGGGAACTTCTTGGCTTGAGAGGAGGATTTGATACCAGCCAAAAGCTCACCCTGGGCCTTGCTGGCATTAGCAGCTGCAGATCTGCCCTAGGAGGTGCTTGCAGGAAGTTGCAAACTGCTGCTGTTTTTACTCTAAAGAATTAAGTTTTCCAAAGATGTTGGGCAGGAAGATGTGGCCCTGCACTTGGCAAATGATGAACACCAAAGCCTGAAGTGGAGGTGAAGAGGGGTGAAGGTGGAATCAAGCTGGACATATATATCTACTCTGTGTTTTCTCAGTAGCTTAAAACATTTCACCCTCTGCTTTCCCCTTCACCCTTTTCCCACCCAAGCTCTTCGAAAAAATGAAAATAACTCATGTTGATTAGATTAATTAGAGACAAATGTACACACAGGAGGTGATGGGACATAGCTTTAAACTAAGAGAGGAGATACTTAGATTAGTTATTAGGAAGAANTAGTTATTAGGAAAGTTATTAGTTATTAGGAAGAAAATTCTTGACTGTGAGTGTGCTGAGGCCCTGGCACGTTGCCCAGAGAAGCTGTGCTGCCCCTGGAAGTGTTCTAGGCCAGGTTGGACAGGGCTTGGAGCAGCCTGGGATAGTGGAAGCTGTCCCTGCCCATAGCAGAGGGGTTGGAACGAGATGATTTTTAAGGCCCCTTCCAACCCAAACCATTCTATGATTCTGCAATTTTATGATCTTCCAAATAGCTAGAGTCATCTTAAACACACCTGAATTGGAATCACTGTGACTTGGGTGCACAGGGCAAAAACAGCCCATCCTTATGGCCCCCACAGAAGTGTTTTTTAGCCAAAATTTGCAGTTGAGAGAAACCACAGACACAAAGAATCAAATGGAGCAGGATCTGCTTCTATAGAGGTTGGTAGGCAGATGTTTTTCCCAATTTTAAGGGACACAAGGGTTTTGCAAAACAGATCCTTGTGATCTGATGACCATAAGTAAATGAAGTCCTAATAAAGGTTAAGTGGGTGCACAGCAATGGCTGCTTGAGCTTTGCCATGTTTGCTGTGAAACCAGATAGACTTAAAAATCACCCCAGATAGGATGGGCTTGTAGCACATGAAGTTTACATTCAGTGAATTTGGAAGACATTTCTCCATTGCAAGCTGTCCCCAAATGAAAGCATTTTCATGTGACACTCTCACTGGCTCAGCTCAAGACATTGCACAGGTCATGGTTATATTCCCTAAACATCATCTCATGTATTAGAGAGCTATGACTCCTTCAGTGGAATCCTCAGCATGAAACTGATGAACATCCTTGCTTTGGGAAACGCTTGTTTGATTTTTTTTGTCAGCAATTCTGATAACAAAAAATGCAGCATTTAGCCAGAAATGACTGTGAGGGCTGGAGGGATGTGGTTCCTTCTGAGCTGTGGCACTGCAAATCCAGCCTTTTAGAGAGTAGGTGGCACTGAGAGCCAATGGTCGGGCTGGGTTATTAGATACCAAGGCAAAGACCTGGATTTTGGGCTTGACTGAGCATCTGTCTTTGCAGAAAATACAGAGAACAACAGCATCACTTCATCTGCAGCATCTTAATACATGCCAGTTCCAAGCACCAACGCAGACATTTCACAGCCCACAAGGCCCAGAGAAGGCAGCTATTGTACGAATTATGAGAGGCGTTTTTTGACATCCCCAAAGTAATTTTAAGCAAGGAGCTGTTTCTCAGATAAACTCCACCAGATATCCCTGGAAGCAAAGAAGAGCTAGTAGGAAAATAAGGTCTTAATGTGAGCTCAGCTCAGCTCCTTTCACAGAAAAGCTCAAAATCAGTGGAGGAAAAATGAGTTGGTTTCATGTTGGAAAAGTTATTGGAAGAGGGTCAAGTAAAGCCTGCAAAGCCAAAGGATCTCTCTGGTTCTGGAGGGTTGTAGGTGGTTTCAGGCTCCCAAACTCAATGCAAACACATTTTCAGCTGAGGAGCAGGTTCTAGGACAGTTCTGTCACTGGGGAAGCTCCCAATGGCTCTGTAGTTTTATCCAGCCCTCGTGAAGGGTGTTATTGTTATTTAACCCATGGGAAGGTCTGGGCTTCACAGAGCAGGAAATGTTATCCTCCTCCTGTGGATGGAAACTGGGACATGCTCTGATCCTGTGCCTAAACACACCTCAGCAGAACTGAGAACAGTGCCCAACTTTCTTGGTAACAAGACCAAATTCCTCCCTTTGAATCCATGCAGTGGTGACCATGTGGACAAGAAAAACCCACAAGCAGATGTGTATCCCTAAAAAGACAATTCTTACAGCATGGATCAAAAAGTGCTGTAAATTACAACTCAGTTAAAAATAAACAACTGCACACTATCTCCTGTCCCTATTTCCTAATTAATTTATGTAAAAGAAAAATAAAAATTCTATTTTTTTTTTCTGAAGCTGGATGCCAAATTTAAAAAAATCCACTGCAAACAGTGCCCAGTCCCACACCTGGAGAGGGATCACCTTGAGGGAAGGAGGATGAAGGTGACCTGCACACAGTTAAGCAGCAGTGGCATTGGAGGCCCCAGGTGACACCAGGGCTGGTGACACGCCATCACACTTGTCATTAGTCCCACAGTAAGCAAATGATAGGCACAGTGAGATGCTGGCTTAGAGAGGAATTGACAGGCAAGATTTTGGAATTTGTAAACCAAATTCCTGCTCATGACAGGTGATGAAACCTAAATTTTTGTAAATGTGTTAAAAGTCTCCTTCTCTGTCATCCCCTCATTTAGGCAATAAAATAATCAAATTCTTTTCTGTTTGGTTTTGTAAAACTGTTTTGAAGTCATTATGGGAGCATTCACATTGAGAACATAACAGGGAGTTTTGTTCATATGAAATTACTTTCTCCTTGTGTTTTACAAATTGCATGGAAAATCTTCCATCTATCCTGGTTTTACCTCACATTTTGTTTTCTGAAGAAAATTTGCCTTCTTGATCAAAGCTTGAGGCAGCAATCACCGAATAACAGAAAGGTTTGGATTGGAAGGGACTTTAAAGATCATCTATTTCCAATGAATATTGCACCAAACCTCAACTGTGAGCATGTTTGGTGTCACCATGCTGGAATGGAAGTCCCCACTTGCTCAAGGCACCCAGCAGCTGCTGAGCTGTCTTGGCTTTGGCATGGGCCACCAGACACCTGAGTTAAGGGGCCAGGACTCTGGAGCAGACAAGGACTAGAAGGAAAATTTAAGGGGTGACTGCCGAGGGGGAACAGATGGTCTGGAAGCCCTCACCTCTCCCCTCTCCCTGTGAGGAGCATCACAGGCTTTAAAGTCCTAGTGCAGAAGGTCACTCCATAAGCATGTTAGAATCACAGAACCCTAGGATGGCTTGGAAGGGACCTTAAAGATCATCTCATTCCAGCCCCTCTGCCATGTGCAGGGACATCTTCCACTAGACCAGGTTGCTCCAAGCCCTGTCCAACCTTGACACTGAGAGTTCCCAGGGATGAGGCATCTACCACCCCTCTGGTAACCTGTTATAGTGTTTCATCACTATCACCATAAAAACCCTTTTCCTTACACTTACTCTGAATCAATCTTCCTTTTGTTTGATCCTCCCACCACAGACCCTGTTAAATAAAAAGTCTGACCCCCTCCTTCACACACTGCAAACCTTGAAGAGGCTGAAGCAGCACCTTCAAGGGAAAGCACCCTTGGCTCGGCTGCCACAGCTCACAATCAATGGTTTCTGCTCACAAGAGCCAGGTACGAGCTGTTTGCTGGCTGTAAATCTCCTGTTACAGCCTGCTCTGCCATACAGCACACATGGATTAATAGCAGCTTTCTACTTTTGAGGATACAGCTGATCCAAAGTCCCCAGAAGAAAGGGTGAGTTTCCTAAGCAGCATGACTGACAAGATGGCGAAGAGGGAGTTTATTCAGAGCATTATCTAATTCATTCCCCAGTGAAGGAACCTCATCTACTTTTGAGACTTAAAACTTCTAAAGAAAACTGCTATGATCTAAAGAGATTGGCCATAAAACTATTTGTATTGAAAACTTAGCCAGCATGCCTTTAGTGAACTTCATTCATTAACATTCTTCCTGGCAAGGTTTCCATATCTCAGCGTTCATTTTATACTTTAATTTGGTTAGTAGGTCTTTGTTTAATCGTCCTATTGAAAGGAGAACAAAGAAGGTTTAGGTGATACAGTGAAGTAATACACTATATTTTATCTCTGTAAAGCCCAGACAAAGTCAGCAGGCTCTGATACCCTCAGATTTGGGTTTTTTTTTTTTATTCCCTTTCCATTCCAGGACATTTGGAATCACAAATCAGTTGCAGAGCATAAAGATCCTCACTGTACCTAGCTGTAGACACCTTCAGAAGAGAAACATTTCGTCAAGCAGAGAAATGATGCTCTGAGCACAACATACAGCCTCAAAGGAAGATTATCTTGGGAAAAGTGCATTTCCATTACTTTGAGCATGGATGTTTTGTTTTTATATCTATGTCCTCCAATAAAAATCAGTAGTGAAGATAGTTTCTTCCATTTCTGAGCTTTGTGCTTACTGTCTCGATATCAACTTCATGTTTTTTTCTGGATGCAAAACTCATTAACAAGCTGCAATTTTGCCTAATGACTAACTTGCTTCACAGCCAGCACCCAGTACAGTGATCCACAGGCACAGGCTGCCCTGGAGGAGGATTTACAGGATAAAAAGGATGAAAAACTCTCCAAAAGGAGCTGTTCCCCAGCCCCAACACCGGCCTTCGAGTGGGCAGCTCCTGGGCTGCTGTAAACTGACACAGCTCCAACTGACTCCCAACTGACTCCAGATAAAAATCTGGCCCCAGACTAATGGCAGGATTCAACAAGCTTTTCTCATGGAATAGTTTTTATGCTCTTTTCTTGAATATTTATGACCCATCCTCACTGTTCTGCTTAAATCCACTACACACGGTGCATCCATAAAGGGGGAAAAGTGTACCTGTCTACTCTTTATAGTGCAGTAGATGGTGAGTTGTGTCCTCACTGAAAACTCTTTAATTCTTTACTTTCTAAACTCTACACCAGTTCTCCAGCCACCCAGAAGCAGTGCCCCAAACTGATGCTCCTCTTGATGAAGCTGCATTTCAAGGCAGGAAAACCATTCAGAGACTTGGGATGCTCTCCCATGACATCCAATGAGCAAACCAACCTGCAACTCACCACTGTGCCCCCTTCTCATGGATGGTGGTGTCCAAAACACAAATCATAAAAGGATTCAGATGAACACAAATCCCAACCCTAAAATCAACCAGTGACTCCAGGGAGCAGCCCCAACTGCTCCCTAACTTTCCATACACAAAGTTTATGGAGAAGTAACCCAACCTGTGAAGTTACCAGCAGCAAATAGAAAGGTCTGGGGAAGGAGCTGGGCTTGCTCAGTGCTGGGTGGGGCCAGGGTCTGTGAAGAAGGTCCAAGCCACATGGCTGCTCAGGGATAACCATTTCTGGAATGATTATTCATTTATGGCACTGATTCCTGGTCTACATCAGCATAAGTGAAAGGGAGGCAAGCTCAGCACCAAGCGTGGCTTCAAACTGATGACCTGGAGGTGAAGGGCCCCTTCTCCCATTACTAATCCCCTCAGCCACACAAGCCTCCTGAAAATGATGCTTTGGTTTTATTGCCACAGGGGTCATTTATAAAATCATAAAAGCCAGGTTAAGAAACCAACCCAGCAGCAGCAAGGCCAAGCATGCAGAGAAAGAGCTGATCAGCCATGGAATGGGGCAAGTTCAGCCCTCCCATGGCATCCTGAGTAATTCAGCTGATTAAATGTGGGAAGTTCTGATTCATGGAGAGGAGGAGGAAATGCATAAACAACTTACCAAAAGCTAATTTCTTTATTATTGCAACCAGAAATGACCAAAGACAGCGAATTTTGTATGTCTGCACATTACATGTGGAAAAACCCAAAAATCAGCATTGCAACATCCAACAATTCAAAATAAAATAGAATAAAAAATCAAACCCAAGAACTTTCTTGACTGGTAATTAACAGGGACGGAATATAAATGAGATGGCATTGAACAAAGCAGGTAACAGTGCACGTTTAATAAACCCATTTCATTCATATCTCCACTGATTTGCAATTTAACAGTTCTATCAGCAAAGCCTCATTTCCCTAACTAGACTGGTACTTTTAAAAACATGACTAATTCATTCTCATTAATATCAATTTGGATGCATTTTAAAAATAACTCTTAATATCTGCACAACAGGCTAAAGGGACATATTTTTCCAACATCAGACGTTCTCATTGCATTGGTTTAAAATACAAATATCCCCAAATTAACCAATGCAATCTAAAATTGATTAGAAAACAAAAGGCATAAATTGTTTTCAAGATTTATTCTTATTTAGCTCTGAGACCCATTGCACTACAATGTCTAACACTGACTTTTATTTCATTTTCTCTGCACCTTCCCCTCACATTTTCAACAGGGGATGTGACTGGGATTCAGTTTACTGGTCTTTCCAAGGGGTTACACAAAGCAGAGGAACACACTAGCATCTCCTCTACCTAAATACAATACTTTTGGCAAACTCACTAACCACTTGTTTAAAAAAAAAAAAAAAGGAGAAAAAAGGGAAAAAAAAGTCCATTCCAGCTACAGATTACATGCTGTAGCTGCCACTAGAAGTGCAGAGCCCCCCTGGCCTAAGCTCCCAATTCAGAAGGCATTTAAGCACATGTATAACCAAGTGTGGGAACAGGCTCCTTGAAGGCAATAGGATTACTCACTTCTTAAGAAGTTACCACATGTTTAAGTATCTGAATCGAGGCCTAATTATGGTGCTGGCCACCTCCTCGTGCACGCACAGCTGGGGCAGAGCTCACCAATCCCTCACAGCCATGGGGACAGGCGTTTGTCACACAGGCTTTTAGTAGCTGCTAGGTTTGTATTCTCGGGCAAACGACAACAAAAATCCTCAAGCCCTAAGAAATAATTAAAAAAAAATTACTTTATAAATATCAGGTATTTACACGTGTGAAAATCTTTTAATGGGAAGTGTTTTTACACACTGATGAAATGTACAAGTAATGAAAAGGTACGTTGACAAAGACTTAAAAAAAACAAAACAACCAAACCAAAAATCAAAGTATAAAATATATTACAGGTCCACCGAAAGAAATTCACACGGAAGAAAAAAATTGACACAATAGAAACTTTTTTTTTTTAAAAATAGAAGATATATCACAAAAGCTTGAACATGTTTATTTTATGTTAGTACTAAAAATCAAGGAAAAAAGCTTCATATATTCTCATCACAAAAATATTTACCAGCCACTTTTTATTTCCACATTATGATTATCTGGCTCAGCAAGAGTCGAGGCTGAACTGTATCCAGACTACAGAAATCATTCCAGAAGGTTGTCTCAGTTTACAACTTACTGCAATTTACATTTTCTCCTCCTCTCAGCACCTTACTGTAAAGGTTCAAGAGGGATTAATAACAAATCGAGAAGGAATAGGACAGATATCTGTATTTACAACATTCATCCGTGCTGCTGCCGAGCCACAGGAGCGGGAGCGGTCCCGGGAACCACCGAAGCCTTCACAGCGCTCTGTGCAAATTCCCCTTCGGCAGGGGCAAGAAACAGCATCAGAATGTACCCAAATCCAATGCCCCGGGCTCGGACAGTCTGTGAAACCCAAGAGCCCCCGACCCAGGGCATCTCCTCGCCCCTGGCTGGCTGCAGAGACACAACCCCGGCAGCCGCGGGGTCGCGGGCAGGGTGGATCCCTCCTGCAGCCGGGTCGGGGCAGGAGGTGCTGAGCTGACCACACGACCTCAGTCCCCTGCCAGGCCTTCAGTGTGCCCTGTGCTTCCTCTTCTTGTGTTTTTTATCCTTCCTTTTGTTGGCACACTTGGAGCAGAACCACTGCATCTCTTCTGGGGGTGCAGCCGTAAGCCCAACGCAAGGCCTGTGAAGGACAGGAAAATAGCACATCATCTCCGTGGAGTTACGTTGCTTTTGTTTCTTACCCCAAAAAAATGCAACTTTCCAGTGGGAGATAGGATCTGGCCTTCGAATTAATACAGCAATTATCATTATCTTAATGAATATAATGACTGAAACCTAAAAAACCTAAAAAACAATGATCGAAACCTAAGAACTCTTGCTTTGAAACAAAAAAGAAATATAAAAAGGATACTCAGATAAAAAGTGTTATTTTAGTAGAAAATATGAGTGTACTTTCAGGTGTAATAGACTAGATTTAAAATAATTTCAAATGCTTCTTTAACACATCTGCAAAAACTCTTATGATTTTATGTAGCTTTAAAAAAAAAATTGCCTAAAAAGTGATTAATTTCCCCTAACCTTTTTCTAAGAGCTGACATTTATATTACTGTTCATACAATGCTTCATAATTTGAACTGTCTATCTGTATACACTGTGCTCATAATCCTGTAGTTCTCACAAAATTACTGGAATCAGCAATATTTCCCAGCAGTTTCAAAAACAACCGTTATCACCAATGCCCATTAATTAAAAAGTAACTCTCCTTCACAGCTTAAAATCTGCCTTTTCAAATTTCAGAGCAACAGAGATAAAAATATCTTCCAGATTATTAAATTGGACACAGTAAAGCTATTTAAATATTCCCAACGTCACGAACTATTAGGAAAAAAAAAGGTTTTTTAATAATATAGCCCAAATCTGCCAGGCACTGGCAGAGCAGGATGGATGAGAAGAACTTACCAGTGATACCAATCATCGCAGTCATCACAACCTATCATTGGACTGCCATCATCTGGCTTGTTACAGCCAGGACAGATCCAGATCTGGTTACCCCACTCGTCTCGGATCTGGTGCAAAGAAAAGCAAAGTTAGCTGGTTCTCAGGGCTAAGCAGGCAGGAAAATTGACATTTAAAAAAGTAACAAAAAAAAAAAAACAACGTTTCTTGCTTATCTGGCTAAGCCATTCAGCAGCCCCTGTTGTTATGTGTGAATTCTCTGATCATGAGAGCTCAGTGTTACGTCTTAACTGATTTTCCTACACTGCTCCTGATGACAAAATCATGTATTTTCCTGCATTGTCCTGTAAACCAGTAAAGCCAGTTACACCACCCGACCTAAGCATGGGCACTCACACACAGAGCCAGGGCTTAAGGACACAATTCCCTCTCTGTCTATACTTTTAAAATTCGACCCTGTTAATGGCAAGCAGGAGCCACGGCAGCCTCCTGCGTAAGATAACAGTTCTTATGTGCATGTAAAATATACAGCGCCGTGTGTATATATTGCTGCATTACTTATTAGCCAAAGTCTTCAACTCCAACGAGCTGATAAGATCAGGATATAAAAAAAGTTGTTACTGAGTAACTTTCCATTCCCCTTATGACATTTATGTCGCAGTACAATTTACTAAAGGGTAAATGAAACAAGAAAGGCAGATCATTTACAGTACTGGGCAGCTGCTCACCGGGTTCATCATATGCATTTTTTTAATGTTTATATCCTGCTTGACCCATTGTTTGTATTTTTAGATTTCCAGTGGTTCTTGAACAGCTCTTTGCTAAAAACATACACGCAAAATGTCAGAGAATCCACCTAAAGGAGTGCAATTAACAATACAAAGTACAAAATGTCTGGGGCATTAGCCTGACTCCATCACTCCTTTATGAAGATTTGCACATTATCGCTGAATCTCAAAAACAGAAACTGTTTTGTTCTCAGCTTTTGTGCATTTATACATATCTCAGGCAATAACTTTTGCTATATGTACAGCTTACAAACATGATATTAAAAAGCAGCAGATGAAAAGCCCCAAATGTTCTTGTAAAAAAAAAAAAAAAAGCCACTACACGGTGGTCTGTACATCTTACACCACTTCCTGAAAAATCAATAGGAACGTACCAGAGCTGCAACTAACACATCACTCTTCCCTGATTCCCCTTAAAGCCCTGAATGTTTTTGTGGTTTAAAACTCAAAAATACAAGTCCCAGGAATACTAACCAGGCAACAATCTCCTTTTCAGCAGAGATACAGAGTAGGCACCATCACAAAATTAACTCAATTTCCAAGCTGATTGATTGCAATAATCATTCCTATCTACCATCTAATCTCACATCTGCAAAGTCATTTTAACTCGCTGGAGAAGCATCTGCTCCCCAGGTGAAGTGTCTGGGCTCAGAGTGAAGAGGTCCAGAGGCATTTCAGTGGGATAACCCTGCTGGGGAGGGAGGGGATGCTGTGCCACGGTGCTGCAGAGAAGGGATGCTGTGGGATGTTGAGCTGAGTGCTACAAAACCTGCCTGAACACCTGACTGCACCCCCATCATCCCCCAGCACAGGCACCTCATTTCTGGTGCTGCTTGTTTTGGGCACTGGCCCTGCCAGGTGTAGGCAGCACTGCCAGATGTTGCCCCATCAGAAAATAGACACCCTAACTTTTCCAAGCTTAGTTTTCCAAGTATTTTTTTCCCCTGCAGAATGGCTGCCTCAGGCTCTCAGGGGCTGGAGAGGGGCAGAGTGGTCTATAATCACAGAAACCTCTGCCTGTTTGTTAAACAAAAACTTGGGCTGCTGAATAAGGATATTAAAAATATTGCCTAACTTCTCATTCCTTAATGAGCCAAGGGTCATGCAAGGAGGGACAGAGTGGGATTGCTGACTGCTTTGTTAGTAAAAACCACTGAGAGCTAATGAGCAGAGCACAAGGACTGAGATGCTATCCAACAGGGAGATGTGTATCCTTTATTTTTTGAACTATAAAATCACCCTCCTCTCCTCCCTTGTAGAAGGGAGCTGGGCACCTCTGTCACACTCTTATCTCTAGAATAGCTTTCCCATGTGATCTGAGGAAAATCATTCTGTCTTCTGGATTTCTTTCATGCAAGAGGCTAATAGCTTTTAATAATTTTCTTCTTCCCCAACCTCTCTCTAAGCATTTTGACTCATAAATCTGTCACATCAGGTGTTTCTCTGCATGTGCACATACTTGGGTCCTAATGCAGTAAAGCTTTGGTTTCAACTATAATGTTGTAAAAGATCACTTTTCACAAGGGCCTGGAGTGATAGGACAAGAGGGAATGGTCTTAAGTTGAAGGGAAGTAGGTTTAGATAGCTTATTAGGAAAAAAATATTTACAATAAGGATGGTGAGGCATTGTACAGGCTGTTCAGAGAGGTGGTGGACTTCCTACCCCTGGAACAGTTCAAGGCCAGGTGGGATGGGGCTCTGAATAACCTGGTCAAGTGGAAGGTGTCCCTGCCTGGGGCAGGGGGTTGGATCAAGATGGTCTTAAAGGTTCCTTTCAATCCAAACCATTCTGTGATAATCTATGGTTCTGTGAAAAGCAAAAATAACCTGGAGCCTCCATAATCTCTGAATTCTCCATTAAGGTGCTAAGAGTGTTAACCACTGGAAGTGTCTAGGCAAAGTGCTAGGTTTTTCTTTCTAAAACTATCATCTCCAAATAATTTATTTTCATAATTACTGAAGAAAATGGGATGTAGCAGAGCATTTAGGAAATGTTTCTGTCTTGTAAATTTTGAAACCTTTGGGCACTACTGTAATAATAACAATGACAATAATGCTAGTGACTGTAATAATAAGAGTGACTGTGGGTTTACTCTGTGATACCAAAGGTGAGGCTGTGTCCTGCACCCTAAGGATATGCAGAGCTTGTGTGACGTTGTCTAGTGCTGTAACTAACTCAGGAGTGAAATGTAGCAGCTGTTTAAATAGAGACCAGTAACATGATACAGCAGTTTAAGTCCAGCAGGGAAGCACCTTTCCATTAGAAATGCAGGGTAGATTTATATTAGAAATCAATACTAGAACAAGAATCATAAAAATTAAGAAAAAAAATAATGCATATGTTGCAATTCAAGCACGGCAAACTCTGTAATAAAAGTAAGCTTTAGGTGTTTTAAATGGTGAGATTTTTAAACTGCAGCTAAGCAAGGTGTCACCAATCAAGCTGGAATTTAGCCAGGACAGGGAGAATAACAACACTGCTACCCTTGTGCTGCTTTTCAAGGATCAGGAATGCTGAGGACTTCATTTCACACAGCATCTAAAGCAGAAATTCTCAGCAGCACAGCAAGCCTTGTCCTACCCAGACATATACCCACATTCTTTTAGGGAATGCAGTTCCTACACCATGTTACACAAGAGACTTTTCCAAAAGAATGAAGAATGCTGCCAGACAGAGGCCAAGTTCAGAGCATATGTCAAACATACAAATGAAGTGTAGACTAATGAACAATCTACAAACTTCTGAGATGCACAAACATCTGCAATTTCTGTATGTCAAGGAAACCAGTAAAGAGATTAGTGGACTCTACACATTTCAAATGAGGGCTAAGTCAAGTTCTTGATGTTGTATGAGGGTTTTGTACTTTACCTGACTGACAGCAAAATCTATGGTGAGTCTGACATTTGAGGTTTCAATTCAGCACTTTTGAAAGCACCTATAAAAAACCTCCACCTCCAAAAATAAGTGCTCTAACTCAGTTAGCAGAAAATATCATATGGAATATAGTTGAACTTGTTCGAAGTAACTTAAATTTGGAACTGGGAACCAATGAAAAATTCAGTCCAAGTTGTAGTGTTTCAATTATTAACCCCTCAAAACACGTGTGTGGAAACTAAGGGTTGGATAAACAGCAGTTTAACAGAGAGCAACATCAGGAATCCAGGGACCATCAGTTTGAGATGCTGAGGTAGCCAGGAGCTCACCAGTTCCAGAGAGGAATGGCACTGGGACAGAGCACGCCATGTGTCACCTACCACGTAAGTGCTGACGGTCTCGGTCACCACGCTCCGAACGGGAGCCTTGGAGCCTCCAGCTGCTGACACGGCTGGGGAGGGTGGTGGGATCAGGACTGGTGAGATGGGGGTCTGTGGAGGAGGAGGAGCTGGAGCAGGAGGAGGGGTGACGTGAACGGGAGCTGGCACTGGTGACGGCACAGGCGGAGGCGTTTTGGGCCGCGCCGCCGGAGTGGAAGGTTTGGCCTCTGGAGCTGACACCACCTTGCTGATGACTCTGTGGGACCAACATTGAGAATTGTTAGAGCTGATGGGAGAGAAAGAAAACACAGAGCAGCTAATTCACGTCAGCCTGCAGTCACCAAAGAGAATGTTTCAACCCCACACAAGGACTGCTGTCACTGCTGCACCCATCCATTCACAGGATAAAGCACAGAGCCATTACAAAGTGAATGCCAGGACAGCCTGAGCCAGTCTGTACCTCACTGTCATACAAATATTCTCTGTGGCTTTACTAAACCTCGTTTCGTTAAGTTTTATTGCATTAGCTCAATTTGTGGGAAATATTAGAAAGGAAAGTTAATCAGCTGTGAACAGCACTGATTTTAATCTTCAAACTGAGAGACGGTATCATCCTGTTAAGATCCTACATTAGGGGGTTCTGCAAATATTTGCTAGTTTGGTATTTCTTTCCCCAAATGTTTATGAAATCAGCAGTGGATCTAGTCAGGACAAATAAATGACGCACACTATACACTCAGCAGTTAAAATATTGCTACTTACTCGAGTAGCTGAAGTAGACAGGATGTAGCTCTAGTAAATACACTGTATAGAACAATCCTGCCCAGGAAGGGGGATACATAGAGGACCCAAGGTTTATTAATGACTGTTGATACACAGCGTTATTGATGTGCATGCAATTTCACAGACAAACCAGAAAAAGCACTTACTACAAGGCTCTAGGTTAGAAACATAAAGAGAAGGAAAAGGATAACCCAAAAAACAACCAAAACCTCAAACAAAACACAGGATAGGTCTATTTGTTTTACCACATTTTGGTAAATCATTTAACTAATTTATTTATATTTGAATGGTAACTGTGGGAGTGTGATTGATTTGTGACGGGACTGTACAAAGAGGGTGATTTAAAGAAAGGTTAGACATTCCAGGGACAAGGATCGCTTAAGGAAGTAAAAAATGGGGACATCAGTAGAGAAACCATGAGGAAAATCAAATTGCAATGACTCCTGAGAGCCAGGAATGTCCAGCTCCACTGTCAATGGGAATTCTAAGTTCAACTTTAGAGTTTATTGCAACTCAGATACTCCAAAGGCAGTATCATTACAATTGGAGACATTGTCTGAATTTCAACAAAAGTCAATAAAATTCCAAGCCATCATTTTGAGAAAGGCTTGGAATTATACATATACATATTACAGTATGTAATGCCTGGCTGAGATAATGGTGTTTTTTCTCACAAGATATGCCACTTGCACTACAAAATCAGAACTATGGCAAGTTATAGTAAACACATACTTAGGAAACAAGAGCAGTGAGTTTGGTAGTCCTGCCTAACCCCCAGCTGCAGCATCACACCTTCTATGAGTGAACAGGAGAAGAAAATCAAAGAGTGGAATCTAAAGGGTGATAGATGATTCTTCCATCAGCAACACTGAAGACATTCATGCTACATATGTCCCAGTGATTGCTTCAGGTACCTAATGTGGGGCTCAGGCTCAGTATATGCATCAGTAAGGTGCTAGACTGTGAGTCAAAGTGCAGGAGTCTTAATCTGTGTTGTCTGTGACTTGCAGAAGGAAGGAAGGAACTACTATCAGGCCATCCTGAGAGCAACCTACATATCAAAACCAGCCTCCTTTTCCTGTTAGTAAGGAACATCCAAAACCCCACTGTTATCTCCCACCAAGGAAGCTTTCTCTTTGGCTCATGATGTGTTTCTGGTTCAGGGAAAGTCTCACTATGTGGCTCCTGGGGCTCCTGCCAGACTGGCCATCCCCAGCTGAGATGCTTCTTCTGTGTCTTCCCCATTCCACAGACAGCCCTGGCTCCCAATGCTGAATGCCCAAGACCTTGGCTGGTGCCAATACTCCCATGGTTTGCAAAGTTATCCTCATGACTTGAGAGCCACCTCTCAATAAACAAACTCTTAGCAATAATAAAAGCGAGGATAGGGACTGACAGCAAAATATTGGAGCAGCAAAAGTAATTTGGATGGTTTCAAACATCATTCCCCCTTCTTTCCCTGCCTCCCTCTCCTACCTCCTGCAAGTAAACAAAGTCCTGCTAGGAGTTCTTCAGGGAGTCAACCCTCCCCAAGTCTAGACTAGGAAATGTATTAGCTAATAGGGCTTTAAACACAACTTTGCACGCAGGGTAAACAGTTTGAAAGAAGTATTAACTAGTACAATTTGAATAACAGTGACCATGCCCAGCTAACACATGAAATTAAATTAGAGTGTCTTGGTCTAAAGCCAGGTTCTCCTCCTGCACAGGGTCTTCGAAGCCACTCTGCTAATAACTGCAGAAGCTGCAAGGAACACCACATGTGAAATCTCCAAAACTACAAATATTCATTAGTGAGCGACACATGCTCATTGATTGGCTGGCGTGCCTGCAGTGTGCAATTAGGACATGTTCAGTATATAGGGCAGCTTGTTTATCTTGATTTTAGAGCTCAGTTATCAAAACAGGAGATCGGCATTTCGGAGCACGCTTGGGCCTACCACTCCCTTGGGCTAATGAAGTTCAGAGACTTTAGACTCCAGAGTGGAGAAATGAATGGTTTTGTGCTGCACCATTAGAGGTGATGGAGTAATCTCAGCGAGGGTGGTTTAGCCTGTCCTGAAGAAGGGGCTGCACACATGGCAATATGGAGGTGGGGAGAAATCAAAGGGAAATAGCAGTCCCACGACTAATAATTACTGTTACTTCAGACTTGGAGAGAAACCTGATATCAAAACACTATGTAAATGATGGCAAGATTTATGAGCTCTGTTTTATAGACAGGAAAATTGAGGCACAGAGCACACTGCAAGTAGGTGGCTCTCACTGCAGCAGAACCTCGATCCATCTGGTACCTGAGTCCTGCAGGGATTTAAACTCTTCCTTGGGACATCACCACACATATATTGTTGTTACCTTCTTTCCAAAATATGTTTTCATGCGCCCAAAATCATCACTTAGTCTGCAAGTACAATACTACATAAAATAAACTTTTACCTCCTTTTCCACACCAATCCAAGAACTCTAAAACTGAGGCTGAATGAGTATTTTTTGCAGAAATCAAACACATATGAACATCAACCACCATCAACACCATCAGAGTCCTGAGACAAGAACTGCATTTCTCTGCAGGCTGCTTGCCTGGCAATGTACCACAAACAGATTCTATACTGAAAGATAAAAGGTCAATTAAAAGTTGTTTTTGAATCAAAACAGTTCTTCCAGAATAAAGGGGTGTGAGAAAATCTTTGGAATAGATGTGGTAATAAGAGCCTCCATAAATTGTGACTACAGGTTACCACTCCCTTTGAAAAAAACCCCAGAATTAATGAAAACACTGTGTATTTGGTTGTGTCCAACCTAAATTCACTTCGGATTTCTTTCTAAATGCCAACAGGAGCTGTTCTGCTCACAGAACCTCAGTGTATTTGTCATTGAACACATGTATTGATTTGTCACAGAGTGCCCAGTAGTAACCAAGAAAACATATCTAAAAGTAATAAAAAGGGAACAAACCTAAGGGATGTGAAATTTGAAGTGGAAGGACAGAAGGACAGAGAAATTCTCAAATACCATGATTACCAATTATTTTTCCATATTGTTTTTTATAACCCCTTTGCTGAAAGAGCAGAGCATAAAGCTTCCTGACAAAGGCATTTTAAAGTTTTTTTTTTTCTCACAATCTGTTCCAGTGCAAACAGCATTTCAACCCAACATGAGAACTTAATGAGATCTTCAATTGCCACTTCTGCTCAACTACATCAAGGCTGTGTTGGGCCAAGACATTAATGTGTAATATCTGAGTCTCAGCTGAGGAGACAGATCTCATGGAATCAAAGAATGGACTGGGTTGGAAGGGACATTAAAGATCTTCCAGTCCCAACCCCTCTGCCATGGGCAGAGACACCTTCCTCTAGATCAGTATTTCAGAGCCCCATCCAACCTGATCTTGAACACTTTCAGGGATAGGAGTCCACCACCTCCCTGGGCATCCTGTGCCAGTGAATCTTATAGCAAAGATTCAATGCTTATCTACTGGTATAAAACTGTCCAACACTGCTCCAAAGGGAAGGAAGAAAAGAAAACTTCAGTGTTTCTGTTTCTCAGGAGGGCAGAGTGAATGAAAACCCTTTTTAATCATCACTCTGGGGCAATCACCCTGTTCACAGTGATAGTTCCAAACCCAAACAGGATGAACACCAATTGTCAGCTTGCAGGTAAAGTGCACATTCTACCAAGACTTGAAGTGTTGCAACAGGTTGGTTGGTTTCTAATCGGCTCTAAGTGGCAGGAGCTGTAACATTCTACATCTGGAGAAAAATGAAGCTCCAAGGTGTGAAATGGTTTCCTATCTTTGGAAGTAATTTATTTGATTTCAGTCTGATCCTTACGGCTGAAAGCCCCATTGACTGCTTCACCTAAACACAGGGAAGGACGTGCACCAAAAGGAAATGGCTTTTCAAAAACAGGATATGGGCCACAGGGCAGAATGATTGCTACTGGCAATGAGTGCCAAAAAAATGCTGTACCAGTACTTCGAAAGGTCTAGTAAAAAAATCACAGTAATCTTTGTTTCTCAGAGGCAGAGCTCCCAAGAAGCTGCTTCTCTGCCCAGAGGAAAAAAGTAATATTTGATAAGTCCTTTTCTGATCCCCTGACCCATTTTTAACCAAGGAGAAGGAGCTAAATGGGTCTCTGTGTGTAGGAAAATGACACTATCAACTGCACTGACATAACTGAAAGTGGTGCAATTCACTTGGATAATCAATCATCATATTATCTTTAAGCTTTGATATTCCCTTATTGATGGTAGATGCTAGAAAGTGATGTAACTATTTTGTTACTGAAAAATCTCACACCTGGAACTGAGATTGTTGTACCAGAAAAAACCTAAACAATCTAAGACCTATGGGTAAGAGTATCAAAAACACCTAAGGAAATCAGGAAATTTCCATATGGTTTAGATTATTCAAAGATAACAGGTGATTCTGAAAATTTTATTCCAGCCCTGGAGGAGAATGAGTGTGATTTAAGCTCCGTAATGTAGGCTAATTCCCCTATTACTTTTAGAAAGGGAAATTTATTTGCTGTTTCATGCCCTGCTGAATATTTTATTTTGTGCAAACAAGTCATATTGGCAAACAGAAGCTCCACAAGCAGATGCTGTGACCAACTTGTGAGTTTGTAGAGTGCCAGAATGCACCAAACCTCCAACGGAGCCCCAAGCAGTTTTGCAAGTGAAAAGACTTCAGCACTTTAACATCACCTGCCACGTGGCATTCTTCTCTATCAAGAAAAATGATTATTCCAAAATAACATCCACTCTTTTGGGTACTTGCTTCTCCCAGGTAAAGCATGTTGACCTTCAAGGTTCAAAGGTGCACATGGAGATCAATTCTCCAGCTCATTCTCCATTTCAACAGAGCTGGGGAAGGGTCTGGAGCACCAGGAGCAGCTGAGGGAGCTGGGGGGGCTCAGCCTGGAGAAAAGGAGGCTCGGGGGGACCTTAGCTCTTTCTAGAATTCCCCAACAGGAGGCGCAGCCAGGTGGGGGTTGGTCTTTTCTGCCAAGTAACAAGTGAAAGGACAAGAGGAAACAGCCTCTAACTGAGCCCAAGGAGGTTCAGATGGGATATTAGGGAAAATGATTTCATGAAAAGGGTTGTGAAGCACTGGCACAGGCTACCCATGGCAGTGGTGGAGTCACCCATGCCTGGAGAGATTTAAAAGTGACACATGTCGATGTGTCACTTGTGCACACAGTTTAGTGATGGACTTTGCTGTGCTGGGTTAATGGTTGGACTTGATGATCTAAGACATCTTTTACAACCTAAATTATTCTATGATTCTACTATTCTAACACTATGGCAAAGCCCCACAAACATCTGGACATTCAGTCCAGCTGACATTTCCAGCTATCTCCTTTGCTTTATGGACACATGCACTGTTGAAATTGAACTACAGGTTTTCTACTGTTTATTTTCCCATTACTTTAAGTGAAACAGAGTCCTGCCTTCACCCTCTGTATCTGTTACACCCAGAGAATTTCTCCCAACAACCACAAGCACCTTGCTGTCGATGACTCCTAAATCTCCCTCCCATTTTCTCACCCTTCTGACTTACACCTCTGAATGGTTCATTGCCAGTCTGACAAAACAAAACTGAGCTGGTAGCGTGGCGTCTTGGTATCTTTAATCTTTTTTTTTCTGTTATCATCAATAACAAACATCTCCAATGTTAAAACCACCTGGCACCAACCCCTTCTGCTGAGTTCTCAAGAGCAAAACCAGAACCTGGTAAAACATGTTTATGTCAATGAGCTCTTTGCAAACTTTCTCTTCTATGTTCCCAGCAAACTGCCTTTTATTGTCATTTGTTTTGGGAAATGTTATGGGATTCATGATCTAGAAGGCTGCTCATAAACCAGTCCTATATCCATCCTTTTTGGTGGGAACTGGTATAGAACATGAATTGTGTTAAGTATCATAGAGATGTACCAGTATGAGTTTAGAAAATCTTTAAAGCTGTAATTTTCAGCTTGTTACCAAGCTTGTTTTTGAAAGAAACAAGACAGACAGTCCTGGACTTAGGACTCTGTACAGCTCAAGATCAATTGCTAATAGCACAACTTCACTAAATTCAGGTAGGACCATCTGTTCTTTTGGGCTATTTCTTTATGGTCTTCTTGTCCACATCCAGCTCCCACAAATACCTGGGTCTATGCAGTTACCTTAGTTTTTGTTTGAAAATCTCAACAGAAGAGTGAATAAAAAGAAGCACCTCTGTCAAAGACAAGAACAAATCAGTACCTTTCTCTTTCAGTCATCCTCCAGGGAAAATTTATTTTTTAAACAAATACCCATCTGCCTTTCTAATCTTTCACATATATTTGATCAGTTTCTGTTGTGCTTCATAAGGGCAGCTGCTCATGGCCATTTACACAAGCAATTCCTTCATGTGTCTAAACCTGCCTGAAGTATTTTTTTTTTAATTGTGGTATACAGTATACAATTTTTTTTTACTCTTGAGCAATAAGCAGCAAAATCAAAGAATCTCACAGTAAGTTGTTTTGTTTTCTAATGACTCAAGCCTTTTTATGGATTCACTTTTGGAGTCATCACCCAATGTGGCCAGCAGCAAAATGAAAATAATTTGCCACAGACTACTACCTACCATAAACAGGATGAATAATTAGTTGAGGTGGCTTCAGTAATTAAAAAAAATAAAAGGAAGAAAAAACCTAAGGACTACATCTGAAGTTGTAAATTTAATTCATGCTCAAGGAAGAAAAAGCTGTGCTAAATTACCTCTAGAAATATAAACAAAAATGATCATTTACTTGGTTTGGTAAAAGGGATATGGTATTCTTCACTTTTTTTTATGTAAAAGCTGCAATCCTGCAGCAAGGGAGAGGCTGGGGAACCTCCACCAAAGTGAAAAAACCTTTTGGATAGATACAGGACCACACATGGGGATTTTACAGCAGGATTTGGGCCAATATGTTACACTAAAAAAGAACAATTGGGAAAGGGATATGAATCATAGCTGAGACAGTATGACAGTATCTTCATTAAAATACATTCAACATTTAAAAAGGCATCAAAAATCAGTCCTCCAGCTCTTATAATTTAAAAGACCACAGAACAGAGAAATGTGGGTATGTCAGTAAATACACTCACAAAGATTGATGAAAGCTGTAAAGATCACTGGAATTCCTTCAGCACACCTTGGAGAGTAGCAAGATCATTTTTCACTGCTCTGCCTCCTCACTTAGGTGGTCTATTGATCATATCAAAAATGATTTCACCATTACATGCTCTTTTACAGAACAAGTTGGATTGACACCCAGAGCAGTAGCTCTGCCAACACACAGTTAACATGGCCTTTCCCTGCTAAAATAATTGGGATGCCATTAGCACAGCAATAAACACAGACTTTTACTGCTTGCGCTCTATTGTTTAATTTTCCCAAACAGTGGTTAGCCCTTCTCCATTTTTCTCCCTGAAGTATCACTTTTTTTTTTTTTCCCCCTCCTCTTTAATTCCTCAATGAATTCTCCTCTGGAGCTTTCCCTTGAATAAGCAAGGTCTGGCAGGGTAACCAACACCGCCCACAGCTGTGTCCCACAATGGCCCCATGCTGCTGCCACTCCGTCTGTCCAAGGGCTTGGTCACGGTGCCTTAACTGCTCCAAACACTGCCCTTATTCATGGGGATGTGTGCAAGGAGGGGCTTCCAGCAGGATTCCTTTACCTGTTTCCCCACCACAAAACAGTGCAATAAATGGAATGGGTCATGAGCTACTTGGCTGGTAATGCAAACCTAAGGCTTGACAAGTCAATAAAAAGCCAATCCTTCCCTCCCCAGCCATACGTAGGGAGCCAAGGCTGGAGGCAAACAATTTGGATATGCCTGTACAGGGAGCTTAATGAACCCCATTATTCAGCTTTTGTGGGCAAACACTATGAAGGCAGTAATGGAAATTATCAAAGTCTGACTAGTGCTCCACTAAAAAGCACCCAAAGTTCAAAAGTTTCTTCACACTCTCTGGTTTATCTGTATGAGAACAACCCTATTAAAAACTGAAGTTCCTGAATATATACTAAGATGATTCTGTAACAATCAGGTGCATTCTTGGAAACTGCACAGGGCAGGATCCTAGTTTAACTCCAACTAGCAGCAAAGTCTTGGCTATCAGGCCTTTTTTCCACAACTCACATAGAGCTTGAACAGTTTTAAAGGAACACATATTGATGTTACAGCAGCAATCAGATCCCCAGTGAGCTTTGGGGAGCACCAACACAGTCCTTGCCTAATTTCTTTCTTCAGCCAGGTCAATAAGAAGCATATGGATGCATTTGTTAAAACCTTCTTCTCTTCTCCCTTGGTGCCATGACCTTTTAAAGTCTGATTGTGTATGTGTGTGTACATTTTTCCCAAGAAAATTCAATCTCTGCAGAGTTTGCAACTCAACTCTTCTGCAAATCAAGCCTGTTGTAGATAGAAGATCCCTCATTAAGGCATCTCTTTTTTGGTGAACATACACTTGGTGGCACTCTGCATTCTACAGGTGAGATTATAAAGTTCTGTGGGATTTTAAAAAGTATGAATGAAGAACTGATTTACTACATTTTTGTGTTGCACTTATAATAACAAATTCTTGAGCAAATAGAACTGAAAGAGGGCAAGTTAGATTGGATCTTGGGAAAAAATTCTTCCCTGTGGGGGAAGTTTTGGATGAATAGATTAATTCTTCCCTTTAGAAGTTCTTAGATGGATAATCAAGAAACTTGGTGTAATAAACTAGGTTCTCCTGTACTCCTAGTCTCAAAAATCTTCTTCTGGCTCACTCATATTACACAGAGAGGTCACACCTATGATCACAGGGTAATTTCTCTATCTTGACCCCTGGTTCTGAGATCCTCTACACAGGATGTCAGCTGGTTCTGCTCATGGCTTTTGTCATGGGGTATCATGCAGCTGAATGAGCCTCCACACAAAAATAAATTGGTCTTGGACTGATAATATCCTACCAAGTAATAAAGATTTTTAGTGGGCCAATTAAGTATCTGGGTAACAAAATTTTTTTCATCCCTTAATCCTTTTAGGATTTTATCTTACAATCCACAGGTTATTTAATATACATTTTTATAGGCACACACACATATCTATCTGAGCATGTGTGTGATTTGTTTTTGGAGAAAGTCACGTATCTACTCACTTAAAAAAATATAGAAGACAAGGGGTAATTTCATTAGAGCAGCAGGTCAGGTTTACCAGTTAAACATTGTTAAAATGCCTGTCTTTCCCCTTCTTCCTGTCTGCTTTCCAGGTTCCCTGCTGATGGCAGAGTTCTGATATGGGTCTGGAGCAAAAGTATGACATTTTAAGGTAAATTTGGAGACCTGATTTCACAAAAAACATATATCCTGCTTCCAGGGCACAGAAACACTGAAACAGCACCCAGTGAGTAGTACTGTGCTACTGTGCTTTGTGGTCACATTTTAGTGTCAGCAGCCATGTATTTTTTCTTAAAAGCTGTATTTAAATGTAGAATAAATTTATGGGAAGTATCAAATATTACAGCACGTACTTTTGCTGAAGTTTATGACAGCTGTAATAGTAGCTGGAATGTCAACACCTTATCAATAGATAGATTTAAAAAACCTTATGTGTATGAAAAATAATAGTGCTTAGGAAAAATAACAAGACAAAAAGAAGCCATGATGTAATTGAATAAAAGTATTAAATCCCACTGCATCATTTGCAGTTCATTTAAAATGTAAAAGTCTGTGTTTTTTGTTTTGCTTGTTTTGTTTTGAAAAAAGATAGCATCTCTAGTTCCTTCCTATACTAACTCAGTTAGCAATCTACCTTGATAACACTGGAATGGAAAAAAAAAAAGTGAAAAACATTTCCAACATATCATTCAAATCATATCTAAAAGGGTGGTCATAAATATTTTAGAACCCAAGCAAACCAATAAGAGCAAGACCCATTAAGGATAAGATCTTTTACAACAAATTAAATAAAACAATTTATTGAAGCCTGGACTTGAGATAAACTAGATTTACTAGCTGACCTTTTATTCATTTAAAGAACAAAATTAGCTCTAATTGCATTAGAATGGAATCCAGTAAATTTCTTCTAATGTGGCATCCATGCAAGTATTGCTGTAATTGTTTACAACTAAGATGGAAATGCTTTGATAATAATCTACTTTCTTCTTGTTTTACTGTGCAGTTAAAACACTTGCAAAAAAACTCTTAAGTAGGACAGTTTTTCCAATATTGGTTTGACCATCCTTCAGCAATAATACATTTTCATGTCTATTAACCCAATGTTGTTAATAGCCACTATTTTTGAGCTCATGTGTGTTGTAAGAACATTTGCACTCCAGACAAGCCAGAATGCAGGTATTACTTTAAATCTGGGAGAAATATGTACTTTTATTCACAAGCACAAGAGAAAAGACTTTCCTGCTGCTGCCACCACTGCTCTGTATGCTGGTCCAAGTAGAGGAGTCAAGAAGTAAAATTTTAAAATCATAGAATGATTTGGGTTGGAAGAGACCTTAAAGATGATCCAGTTCCAACCCCCTGCCATGGACAAGGACACATTCCATTGTCCCAGGTTGCTCCAAGCCCTGTCCAACCTGGCCTTGGACACTTCCAGGGATCCAGGGGCAGCCACAGCTTCTCTGGTCACCCTATGCCAGGCTTTCCCCAGCCTCAGAGGGAAGAATTTCTTCCTCATATCCCATCTAACCCTGCCCTCTGTCAGTTTGAAGCCATTCCCCCCCTATCCTGTCACTCCAAGCCTTTGTAGAAAGTCCCTCTGCAGCTTTTTTGGAGCCCTTAGGCACTGGAAGGGGCTCTAAGGTCTCTCCACTGCCTTCACCTTCCCAGGTTGAAGAGCCCCAGCTGCTCACTGCACTGCTCTCACAAAGGCATTTTGCTCACCTCTGCTGTGTTACTCAGTCAGCTTGTGCTGGGGCTGTGCTGAGTTTATGGTGTGATGTGAGTCTCCATTCCATGCACCATCAATCTGACACTTTTGCTTCAGACACCTGAAAGCCCCATGGCCTCATGAAGATCTCTAAGTGCTTCTATTAAACATGTTCTATACAAAGTTCCCCCAAACAAATTAAATTCCAATTGAACAGGTACTTGAGTACTCCCAAAAGCCTCCAAACAGCTCTTCTCTCTAACAGAGAAATTGAAAGAACCAATTTCTCCATTTAGTTTCTACTCATATAAAATTCTAGGAATCCCTAAAAATTCTTCTTGCACCTTTCCATAGAGATTCATGGTATCCTCAAACAATCCCATGCCAGTAAACTCCAGAGACAGGCTAATTGAAACACAACATTTTTATATGATAATTGCCAGATATTTAGAACCTCATTACCAACACAGAATAAACTTAAGTTTAACTTTCCCTTACTATAACACATCAAAAAGCTTTTCTTTTTGCCTGTTATGAGGTCTTCAGATGGGGGCTAAGGTGCCACTAAAGATGCAAAAATTAATCTGGAATAAAAGTGAGTTTCCCAAAAGCCCATGAAACAAGATGTCAGTATCTCAGACCCATTCAGGGCTGGCAGGGATGACAATGATGCACCCATATGATTTGTAGAATCAGATGGAGTCTGAAGTCCCCTCTCAAAACGTGTGGGTATGAGAAACACTGTGGTGAGATAAGGTTGGAAGAATAATGGTGCTAAAATACGGCTTCAGAACTTTAATTGAGAAGTTCTGCCTTGAAAATGTGAGTTAATTTCCCCTATACAAACACTCTACAGTCCTTGAAAAAGTAGAATTTAAAAGTTTCCATAGCTCCTCAAGGACAAAAATGGATTTGTGGGCTTTCAAGGGACAGCATGTCCAGCCATGCACATTCAAATCATGCTCAGCAGGACAGATAAGTATTCTGAGAAAGCTGGAACTTTGTACAGCAACCTGAGGCACAGAAATTTTAGATCACACTCAAATACTTTGAAAGGAAGAAAGCAAAAATTATTAATAATTGGGGTGCAGGTGTCCCTTAAAAACCAAGGAATGACTGAAGCCCCTCAGCAGCTTGAAACCAGTAAAAGCCAAGGTAACCTACTGGGGAGAAGTAGGACAGCAGAGAAAAAGAAAATAATCATCAAAATCCCATATAACTTCTAGAGCAGAAAAATTAGTGATTGGGGGTTTAGTTCATAATGGTTCTATAAGAGAAACAACTGCATTAGCAGTATTTAATGTGAGGAATAGAAATGAAAGATCTGTGTGGTGCTCATGTTTACCATTGGACATGAAAGTGCACTTTGTGCCATGAAATCAACACGAAAAACCTGATTAAAAGAAACCCTTCACATACAACACAGGACCAGCCTAAGAAGCCTGGTGATGCAAGGTTTCCCCAGCCTCTCCAGCCTCCTGTTTATGCTGGATGATCTCAGGATAGGGATCACCCTATTTATGCTCATCCAGTACAAAGTAACTATTATTTGTACAACAGCACCCAGTAATTAGGGAGCTAATGAACCAGCACTTGAAATGCGTTAGGTAGACTCATGAATAATCATCAACAGTTATAATAAAACAGATGTGTATAAAGGAATTCCAACTGTTATGTTTTAAAGCACAAAACAACTGTTAGCTGGGGAGTGTTGTGAAACTTAGCTGTAGGTTACACTCAGGATAACCATGCATTACAGAAACCTCACTAAATGACACTGGAGGCATCATACCAGCCTAGATGGAGTCCTGTAATCCATGCCCTAGAAAGACATGGAATGGGACACACAGTAGGATGGATGGAAGGTGGTTGGTCTCATTGGAGAATGCACTTTGCTGTACAAATGTAATTTGCCACTAATTTTTAAGCTTTTCCCAGTGAAAAGAAGAGCTCCCACAAGTGCCAGAGGATGGAGTGTGGTGAGCATACACCTCACAGATGGATTCATACTTACATCTTGTCTTGGCCTGCGCCCACTCTTAAAGTCAGCCGAGGAATAACCGGTGATGGAGCTGGAACAACTGGTTCCACCTTTATCTGCACAGGGGAACACAATCATCAATCAAAGACTGCAAGCAGACTCCCAAAAGATATTAATTACATGAAAGCACTGATGGAGTTAACCAGAGTATATCAACTTAACGAGACAAAACTACGACAGACTGTTTTCTCTCACTTCGTCCCATGGTATGGATGGGTCTAAGTCTGCGAGGAGTCCCAGCCATAGCAATCACAAATACAAACTCTAAGCTAAATAAATCAATTTGAAATTTTGCTGCATTTGTACCTCCTGATATAATTTGTTAGCAAATCTTCCTGATTAAGTACTTTTCCAGAGACACAAAACTTCCCAGTTCGTTTCTAAACAATGACATGAAGTGCTTTGATCTTAGTACTCAAACTTGTCAGGCACCCATTGGTGTTTGCACATTTTCCTGAGATTTAAATTCAATTATTTCCCAGGTTCATCACATAAATGTACCATGACTCTCTTGAATCAAAAGGAGAGACAAAGGAAGCAAATAAACTCCAAGCTGAATTCACCAACACTGAATACTTTATGAAAGTTCTTATCCAGGCATAACACAGCCACTGCATTTTACTGCAATTAGGCTGAGGTTTTTAATGACTACTTTTCAAGTGGCCTGGGATTCCAATCTTGGTATCTAGTGGAGTTTAGACCACTTGAATATGCCCTTGAACTTCTGGTACCAGCATATA